>PVJS01016548.1:0-37343 GCA_004027185.1 Glis glis | reverse complement strand
TGTGTGTGTGTTTTACTGGGGATTGAACCCAGGGGCACTCTACCACCAAGCTGCACCCTCAGCCCTTTTTATTTTTATCATGAGATGAAGTCTAAGTTACACCTGGCCTTGAACCTGCTATCCTCCTGTCTCAGCCTCCCAAATCCTGGGATTACCAATGGGTGCCACTGCAGCAGCAAAAAATGTAGCTACTTAAATTCTACTCCAAGAGATTCTCATCAAATAGGTGAAGGATGGGATCTGGGATCTATATCTTTAACATCTCCCAGGATTCTGCTACACAGAAACCACAGATTTCATTTTGAGAAACACTGGCTTAATGGTTACAAGGTTGGGCTTGTAACCCTAACCCCTAAATCCACCTCCTTCCAGCCTTGTAAACTTGGGTAAATTTTAACTTTTCTAATCCCCAGTTTTCTAATCTTTGAAATTAAAAATAATACACACTTCAAAAGTTATTCTGAGAATTAAATAAAATATATTGTAGAGTACTTAACAGTATCTGGCACATAGGGAAAAAACTCGATAAATAGTAACCATTGGTATTATCATTATGATGCAAAGCCAAAGGACTTGGATTATTTTTTCTTCATCTTTTCATTCGTCTTCCCTCTCCTTTTCTTTTTTATAAGTCCAAAGGAATAATACATTAAGCAAGATGGAAGTTTCTGTAGCTTTGGGACAAAAGTCTGGAAGTGAAAGTAGTCCAGGAAGGGTGTAGCACCTCTCCAACCCAGGTGCCTTCCTTCCATAGTAGAGATAGCCCCCGACCTCATTATCCAAGATGGCACCCAGAGCTCCGGGAACCGCGCCTGCATTCCACATAGCAGATTGGAAGAAAAATCAGTCTCTCTCAGTAAGGACACTTCCTAAAGGTTGTTTGCACTTCACTGGCCAGAATTTAGCTTCTAGGGAGGCTGGAAAATGTGACCAGTATTCCAGGTAGTCATGTACCCAGAAAAAAAAAAATGTGTTTTGTATTACAATAAAAAATTGGGGAGAAGGAATATGGGAGGACTATTGTTTCCTAAGGTGCCAACCTTAGAAGTCTAGCAGATTGGAGACATTCCCCAGAAATCCTCTACTTTCATCCTGCTTCTACCTCTTATTCCTCAAGTATGAAACATCTTCCTTAAAAAAAAAAAAAAAAAAAGTTGCAGGCCAGGCGTGGTGTCGCACGCTTGTAATCCCAGTACTTTGGGAGGCAGAGACCGGAGGATCCGGGTTTGCGGCCAGCCTCAGCTCACTCTCTCTCTCTCGCTCTCTCTCTCCCTGTCTCTCCCTCTCTCTCTACCTAGTGAGGCCCTCCGCAACTTCGTGAGACCCGGTTTCAAAATAAAGTATAAAAAAATAGGGCCGGGGGGTGTAGCGCAGAGGTAGAACGCCCCTGCGTTCAATCCCCGGTACCGCCAAAAAAAAAAAAAAAAGAGTTGCATCATTTTCTCATCCTACTCAGCTTGGCTTATTTTCTCCCTAAATCCCTTCTATACCTTTCTCTCCTGACCCTCTAGCTTCATTTATTTTTCATTTTACCAGTTCTATCAGAGTTTAATAAGCAGTACAATTATTTTGTAGTAGAAAAGTTAGAAAACACAGCTAAACACTTATAAAAAACCCTTTTTTAATATTCGAAAATCTTATCACTTGGAAATAATCACTCAACATGCTCATGTACAGACATCTGGCATTTTTTCTAGCATTGAGGTTACATATATTACATACATATATAATGAAAACCTAGCCTACATGATGGTTTTTAACTTCTATTACATTCAACGGTATGTTATGAGTAAGACTTATTGTTATTGATTATAGATCAATATTAGCAATTTTAACCCTGCAGTTTTTCAATGAATTATAGTTTATGCAATCAGTTCCCTAGTTAGATTCACAACACTGTGTTAACCCTCTAGAACACACATATTTCCCACTTGTTCAGCAGATGAGCTGTGTTCCTGTGGTTTTCTAACCCCCCGGGCTCACCTTATTGTACCCACCACTCTACCATCCCAACAGCAAAGCCAGGGCAGATCTTGTCGCTACTATTAAGCTGCTTGGAATTCCCTTTTCAAGTGGGCATTGCAGGGTTGGAAGATCCTCAAAGACCTGGATTGATGCCTCCTTACACCCCATTATGAATAGCATGACTGCCACAGGGAGAAGAGACTACTTCATCCCACTGCTCAGAAGAGCACAGCACAAAAACAATCCCAGGCAGCCGGGCATGGTGGCGCACGCTTGTAATCCCAGTACTTGGGAGGGTGAGACCGGAGGATCCAGGTTCGCGGCCAGCCTCAGCTACTTAGTGAGGCCCTCCACAATTTAGTGAGACACGGTTTCAAAATAAAGTATTAAAAAGTACCGCAAAAAAAAATTTTTAAAAATAAAGTATAAAAAAAAATAGGGCCAGGGGTGTAGCTCGGAGGTAAAATGCCCCTGGGTTCAATCCCCGGTACCGCCAAAAAAAAAAAAAAAAAAAACAATCCCAGGCAACAGGAAGGCTTTTGATTAAACAACTTTCTAGAACTTTCATTTGACTGAGCTGACTTCAAGCAATACCAGAGTGAGGCTGTCTCTGTGTGGAGAGTCCTGTTTCAATTATTTAAAGAAATGCATTTGACTAAATTAATTATTTACACAGGCAACTGAGCTGAAAAATGATTCATGAGCTGATTAAAAAAACCTGATGATTGGTTTCTGTATAATTGTTTTCTGTCTTGTTGAGCTTCCTAGTGGTCCAAACACTCATGAGGTTTAAAATTTTTAGAGAAGGCTGAAGACAAATTACGTCACTTTGCTCTCATATAGCGCTTTCTATTTTTAGGTGGTTTTCATCTCAATTTTCTTCCCATCAACATTGAGGAGTAGGTAGGACTGATATCATTAGTCCTTTATTATAAATGATGATAACGGATGCCATTTATTGAGCAGATATTATGTGGTAGACAAGATGTTAAAAACATTATGGATATTCTTAATTCCTCATGACAATCTTAATGAGGTAGGCACTCTATCAATACCCCTTTTTTTGTGTGTGGCACTGGGGATTGAACCCAGGAGCATTCTACCTCTGAGCTACACCCCCAGCCCTATTTTATTTTTTTATTTGGAAACAGGGTCTCGCTAGGTTGATGAGAGTGTCACTACTTGCTGAGACTGTCCTCGAACCTGTGATCTTCCTGTCTCAGCCTCCCAAGTACTGGGATTACAGGTGTGTGCCACCACACCTGGCTTAATACCCCATTTTTAAATGAACAGAGTTTCAGAAAGACTAAACAACCATAGTCACACAAGTAGAAAGAGGTGGAGCAAGAATTCAAAATCAGTCCAGACCCTGAAAAAGTCACTGACTCATTTAAGTTCACACAGCTGTGGATCACCAGAGTTCAGATCCTAAATCTGCCATTCCCCAGCTGTGTTGCCTCAAGCAAGTTATTAAACCATGTGCCTCGGTCACCCTATCTGATAAGTGGGTATGGTGAGTGTCTATCTTAAAGGGCTACCTAGATTAAATGAGGTGATCCAAACACACAATTAGCACGTAGGATATAGTCCATAATTAGTTATTAATTTATACCTTTTGTCCCTCTGGCAGGATGTACTCCATAATTAATGTTACACCTTTTGTCCCTCTGGCCTCTAATCTAAGTACATATTTGATTGGTCTGTGCCACTGCAGGTGCCTCGAGCGAAGGCCTTATGCAACTACAGAGGGCAGAGTCCTAGAGACCTGAGGTTTAATAAAGGAGATGTCATCCTCCTCCGGAGACAGCTTGATGAGAATTGGTACCAGGGGGAGATCAATGGCGTCAACGGGATCTTCCCAGCCAACTCCGTGGAAGTCATCAAGCAGCTGCCCCAGCCGCCCCCACTCTGCAAGGCCCTCTACAACTTCGACCTACAAGACAAGGACAAGAGTGAGAACCAGGATTGCCTGACCTTCCTCAAGGTAAGACTCTGCGTGACCACCAAGGTCTTTGGGACATAGAGACTATGGTAGAACCCAGAGTTGGTTACTTATTTTTTTGCTGATTATTAAAATGTATGTACATTTTACCCATGAATATTATATGTGTCAGTGTATATATCTATAAGTATGTGCATATATATGTAATGTGTGTGCATAATTCAAAGTTCATGGAAGTGGAATCTCTACAGAAATCTACTAGTAAGTGTTTAATAGAATCTTGAAGCCTTTTGTATTGCAAAAATAAGTATTCACACATTCATTCATTCTATAATCGTTTTTGAGCACCTTATTCTTTGTAAACACTGGGAATAGAGCACCAATAGTCACATTTCCTGCCCTCATGTCAGAGTAATGGGAGAAAGAAATACGTAAACATAAAATTACAAACACAGTTTAATAACATGTTATACAGAACTACAGCCCTATCTCTTTACTGTGTATTCGTAAAGGTATTCTTACCGACCAGGTTATGGTCACCCAACTCTACTCATCTACAACGTCCTATTTTGTCGTAAACATAGTATTCAAAGCACTCCATATATACACAATAACATAATCATACCTTTACATAAATAACCTCTTACAAGATCTATTTTCCAAGCACATTAATTACCTGAAGATATTTTTGCCTCTTTTTTCCATTGGATGATTCTTAACCATTTTCAAGTAATGATAATTCTATGAAATCTAGACTACTTTAATTCTCCATATTCAGTATTTGTTATTCCATAGACATTCAAATTCTCCCATAGAAACCAAAATTGGAGTTATCTTCATTCTTTGCTACTTAGGATAAGTAGCTCAATATAAGTACAAGAAGCAGTGCTGTTAGAATAGCTCCAGAAAGGTTGTTTTGAAAAATATTTGCATTCTACTACTACCAGAAATAAGATTTACTTCAGATTCCCTCAGACTAGATAACCTCACTGTCCTCCATATTTAGAAATAATTATCTTCATTGTGATAATGATTCTCACCTCACAGTGAGAATCCTAAGGAAGGTCATTGTATGGCCCGAACTAAGTTTATACATAGACTACAGTTAGAGGAAGGACAGTTCAATTTCACAAACATTTGTTGAGTATTTACTTTGTGCCAGGCCTTAGACACTGAGTTCTAGGGACATGGCTAGAGGAAGACATAGCAGTGAGCATGACCTGCTTCCCTGACCCACTCCAGGAATTTTCGAATAGAGACACTTACTCCACACATTCATTCCTTGCTTGAGCCCACCCATGTGCCAAGATGACCACTGAGAATAAAATGATGGGTCAATGTCCCCACTTCACAGAGCTGAGTCTAATGGAAAAAACAGACACAGCCATGGAAAATTATGGCAGAGGAGCCAGAAGAAAGGATTTGGTTCACTCTGTGAGAGGCTGAGCCTCCACTAGGAAATCTTACTGTCTTCCTAGACTTGGCATGTCCAAATTGAACTCGGGTTTTTAAAAATCAAGCCAGGCATGGTGGCACACATCTATAATCCTAGTACTTGGGAGGCTGAGACAGGAGGACCACAGGTTCGAGGCCAGCCTCAGCAATTTAGCAAGACTCTTAGCAACTTGGCAAGCCCCTGTTTCAAAATAAAAAATAAAATAGGGCTGGGGGTATAGCTGGGAGGTAAAAAAAAGCCCCTGGGCTCAATCCCTAGTACCAAAAATAAAAATTATGTCCTTTATGACTTCATTTTATGAAGTACAAGAATAGGCAAAGTGAATGTATAGTACTAGAAGTCAGAATAGTAGTTACCTATTGGTAAGGGCACAAAGAAGCCTCTGGGTTCTGAGTTCTATATCTTGAGTTTGATGGGTGGTTCATGGCCACAGTCAAATGTAAAAATTCCTCCAGCTTTATATCTAATATTTATATACTTTATTATATGCATGTTTGTGTGTTTTGGAAAGTTTTTAAAATCAATATTTTAGAACTGGGCATAGTGGCATTCGTCTATAATCCAAGTACTTGGGAGGTTGAGACAGGAAGATTGCAGTTTCGAAGTCAGCCACAGCAATTTAGAAAGGCCCTGCTTCAAAAACAATCAATAAATTTATATGTATATATATGTTATACCTTGATACAAAAGAATCAGGGGAAAAATGTGTCAACCAAGCTGTTAATAGTAGTTGTATCTATATTGTGGTAGAATTTTTTCCTTGTTTTGCTTATCTGTATTTTCAAATATTTCTACAAATTTATATATAATCTTTGTAATAAGAAAAAATTGAAAAGCTGCTTTATGCGTGATACATTAAAATGAATAGGTTCTAAAAGGTCTTCAAAACAGGAATTAAATCCATTCATCTTTTTGCCAAATTAAAAGCATGTCTCCTATGGCTTCTCCATCAGATTAATTTAAATGAAAAGCTTGGATTCTGATAGTGACTGAAACATTTCCAAGTTTTTCTATTAAATTCCATTGATCCCCGAAATTATTTCTACCTCCTCTAATGATCTTGGTGACTGAAATACTGCCCTTTGTAGAGAAAGTTCATTTTAGCAGGAAAATTTCCTAGACAAATCGTGCAAGAGTGACATCCCTCGTGCCTCACGCCCTCTGAGACGCCGAGCTGAAAGCTCCACCAACTGCAAACAGAGCAGACACTGACGCGAGACTTGCTCTTACAGGATGACATCATCACCGTGATCAGCCGAGTGGATGAGAACTGGGCAGAAGGCAAGTTGGGAGACAAAATAGGCATCTTTCCCATCTTGTTTGTAGAGGTACGTGAGTATCAAGCCTACACCTGATTCAAGCTCACTCAGAAACATACATGTGTCCCAGCGATGTCTGAGACCGATTTCTGTTTAAAATGATTTCAGAACTAACTCAAGTCTCTAAAGGAAAGATGCCACACTACACCAGGTGTGATTATATTATAGATTAACTATAATGTGATTTCAGCTGGGTGTGGTGGTGCACGCCTGTTATCCCAGAACTTGGGAGGCTGAGACAGGAGGATCGCAGGTTCGAAGCCAGCCTCAGCAATTTAGCAAAGTCCTCAGCAACTTAGTGAGACCCTGTTTCAAAATAAAATAGAGCTGGGGGTGAAGCTCAGTGGCAAAATGCCCCTGGGTTCAATCCCCAGTACCAATAAATAAAAAATAAATAAATAAGTAAACAAACAAATAAAATCCTGTTTTATTTGGGGAAAAAAAGATGCCACACAATATACCCAATTTCTGGCAAGAGTGTGGAGAAATGGGCCTTTTCCATTCTGCTGTAAGTTGGTGAAATCTCATATCCAAACTCAAAGTTATATCAAAAACCTTGATAAAATGTGAACCTCCTTTGACTCATAAGTTCCACATCTGAGAGTTTATTGTAAGGAAATAAGTATGCAAAGATATTTGTACAAAATATGCAAAAATGTTCACCATAACCTTGTATAGAATGGCAAAAAACAGAAATAATATCCAACAAAGGCTTCGTTTCTAAAAAATTATGGCAACAAAAAATATGTATATCTATTAAAAATAATATTGAGGAATAACATTTAATATCATGGACTATCTGACATTATGAAAAATGTATGATTGATTGTTGAGTTAAAAAACAAACTCAATAAGTATAGCATTTCAGATTCACAAAATGAAAAAGTTCTGGAAATCTGTTTCATAGCAATGTGAATACACTTAATACTACTAAATTGTACACTTAAAAATGGTTAAGACTATAAATTGTATATGTTTTCTACCACGGTAAAAAAAGCTGAACTATGTGAAACTGGCTTTATTTTATACATGTGTATATAAATAGATAAGGGACTAGACAGATATGTATCAAAATATCAATAGTAGTAATCACTAGATGGTGAGATTCAGACAATGCTCATTTTCTTCTGCCAACTTGTATTTTCTAAATCTTCTGAAATAAGCATATATTTATTACTTCTGTGGGTTTTTTAAAGGCTACTTTTTAAAGAAAAGATGATAGGCCATCTATTTCGCCAGTATAATAATATAATTTATAGCCCTAACCTCGCTAGCATGAGCCTCACCCTAGCTTGGAGCAAGTCATTACAAATTTAAAAGAGAGGTTTCATTGTTCTGCTGCATTTATTGGGTGCTTACCATGCATAAAGCACTAAAAATGAGTGCTGGAAAGCTCTGAGAGAAGTGAAAGGTGAAGTCTCCACCTTCTAGGAGGGTGGGGTGAAAACAGAGTAAGGCATAATTTGGGAGAAGAGACCAGTGCGTCCATTCATAAGAGTTGAAGCAGGTTCCAAGTGAATGTTGTACCCACAGCATTGTCTAGCTTTCAAGGTTCTCTGTACCCCTCTACTCAATCACCGTTGAAGGAATGAACAACTGAAGGGAGAGATGAAGAAAGGGCACAGAAAGGCTGTTCTTTTTACCATCTCTACTAAAAGATACTCTCATTTCTGATGTTTTTTCTCTTGCTGGGGTCCCTTCCAAGTACACCCACCCAGTACTTTCTTCCTGTCCAAATTTAGCTCATTTTATAAGGCTCAGCTAGAAACCCACACTCTGCATAAAGTTTCAGCAACTAGCTGAACACTCTGTGATTTCTTTCCTCTCTGAACACCTGACAAGTGTATTCGCTGTACTTCAGAAGCTAGCCTAACATAGAGCAGCACTCCATAAAAAGTTAGCTTGCCTTGCATGTGCAAGGCCTGGGTCCAATCTCCAGCACCACAAAACAAATAAATAATAAAAGCTTAACAAGTGAATGCATGGAAAACTATTTGAAGGCAGTCATAAAAAATAGAGAACAAACCATTCAGTATGACCTTGTTCTAAACATATATTCAGTCATTCAACTAATCTTTCATTGAGAGCCTGCTATGTCAGGTTCTGTGCTAAGTTCTAATGACACAAGACAGACATAGGTCCTTACTCTCAGAGACTATATAGAGTGGGACATTCAAGTAATGACAAGTGTGGTGAACAATGCAGAGTGAAATAGAGGGAAGTGTGATATGGTTATGGTGTGCAGCTTACCATGGTAAGGAGTCAGCAAACACCACTCAAGCCAAGATCTGGCAGATAACTAGAGTAAGTATGGAGTAAAGAGTATTGTAGGGAAGGAAGGTAGCATGTGCAAGAATCTGCAGGATGAGAAAAGAGAGCACATCCAAGGGACCAAAAGAATATCAGAGCTGGAGCTTGGAGAGTTAGAGAAAAGCAAACATTGAAGCCAGGGAAGTTCAGGAAGCAGGTCACAGAGGGCTTTTGTCCACCATCCTGTATAGTCAGAAGGGATTAGGTTGTGCTGCTGTGATAAGCAGCACTAAAGTCTCAGTGGCTTAACAAAGAAAATGTTCTCTCTCACTCACCATGTTCAGTGCAGGATGGTGAGAGGATGGTAAAATCCTCAGGACTTCAGAATTGCAGAAGTGAGAACAGAAGAGAGGAAGTGACCCAAGGGAGCCCCGCTTGCTGCTGTGTGCCTAAGTTGGTGGCAGAGCTGTTTGCCAGTCAATCCACATTTGCCAAGTAGGAACAATAATAATGATTGGGAGACAATGGTTAACTCTCCAGGACAGAGATCAGCTTCAGTTAGTACCTAATCGGAACATAAGAGGTGTGGAAATTTTTGCATGGTCCCCTGCATTATTTTGAGTTGCTTCTTCATAACCTGGGTGGAGAAAGGCACCACTGAATTTTTCACCCATTTTTAAAAACTTTTTTTTCCCAAAACTTCTACATTTCATGATTATTCACTTGGATACTCTCCCTACTACTTTACCTCTAAAATTAGCGATTACAAGAACCCTCACAATTATCATCAAACTAGCCATTGCTTCATTTGTTCTCCTAACTGCTAGGAGGGGGAAAAGATAATCAAGTGGTTGCTCTAATCTGGGAACCTGCTTTTCAAAAATTACTTGAAATCTAAATGGAGCTTTTTAAAGCAGTACTTAAATTTTGACTCCAGTAATTTCATTAAGACTAGTACTTGCTGAGAACTCTTTAAATAAGCTTTGAATTACTAGTGCTATGCAAAGCAATTGGGAAGAAGAAAGGCTTTCTTATGAGGGTGACGTGTTTTTCTGGCATAAACAGGATTTTTCCTGTTAATGTATCATTTGATTTATTGAATTGCACCTACATAAAAGGTGGTGAACCAAACGCTGAGCGTGTGCCCATTCTTGTCAGGACTTCTCCAGCAGGGCCTGCCTGGGTTATGTGAATCTTGCTCGGCCCAATGAACCTCAAGGATATTGTTCCAAATGAGTTGGTGCAAATCTAAAAGACCGGCAGTCCTTCCCCGGCTGAGCTGTTGTTAATCACACTGACAGAGGAGACAACAAATGCAGAGTCTCCTGGGGCCCCTGTCAGTGTTGCTGATAGAAAAGCCAACAGGGATGCTCACCTGGGGGCAGAACAATTAGGTCAAAGCAGAAAAAATTAATTTACAGCAGTAGAACTGTGAATGGCTGTTTAAAAAAACATTACTTACTGAATTCAAAGAGTGTACGCTGTCCTCTTACTGAGTGAACCATGGAAGGATGGTGCTCCGAGGAATATATGGCATTGTCCCCAGGCCAGGCTGCTATCAGAGCCCAAATGGACAATTTCAATAACTTCCTAATTTGTCTCTTTACTTCTTTGTGTGTGTTTAGGGTGGGGGTACTAGGGATCGACCCCAGGGGTGTTCTACCACTGAGCTACACCCCCCCAGCCCTTTTTTATTTTGAAATAGCATCTCATGAAGTTACCACACGCTGGTCTTAAACTTGCAATTCTCCTGCCTCAGCCTCCCAAATACTGGGATTACAGGCATGAGCCACCACGCTCAGCTTCCCCTCAGACTCCTGATTGTTTCCTTTGCTGTGCAGAAACTTTATAATTTTTTTTTTTTTTTGCGGTACCGGGCATTGAACGCAGGGGCGTTCTACCTCCGCGCTACACCCCCAGCCCTATTTTTTTTATACTTTATTTTGAAACCGGGTCTCACGAAGTTGCAGAGGGTCTCACTAGGTAGAAAGAGAGAGAGAGACAGGGGGGGAGAGAGAGAGAGAGAGAGCTGAGGCTGGCCGCGAACCCCGATCCTCCGGTCTCCACCTCCCAAAGTACTGGGATTACAAGCGTGCGCCACCACGCCCAGCTAGAAACTTTATAATTTGATGCCATCTCATTTATTGATTCTTGGTCTTATTTCCTGTGGTTTGGGGATCTTATTGAGGAATATGGAATACTACTGATCAATAAAAGCGATGAACTACTGATAGACAAAACAACATGGATAAATCTTAAATGCATTATGCAAAATGAAAAAGGCCATACTCAAAAAGCTACATCATGTATGATGTGATTTGTATGACATTCTGGAAAAAAGAAAACCATAGGAACACAAAATAGATCAATGTTTGCCAGGTGTTGACTATGAAGGGACAGCATGAGGGGCTCATGGGGGAAGGGCTGGAACTGTTCTACATCTTTTTTTTTTTTTGGTACCGGGGATTGAACGCAGGGGCGTTCTACCTCCGCGCTACACCCCTGGCCCTATTTTTTATACTTTATTTTGAAACCGGGTCTCACGAAGTTGTGGAGGGCCTCACTAAGGAGAGGGAGAGAGAGAGAGAGAGAGAGAGAGAGAGAGAGAGAGAGAGAGAGAGAGCGCCGCGAGAGCTGAGGCTGGCCGCGAACCTGGATCCTCCGGTCTCCGCCTCCCAAAGTACTGGGATTACAAGCGTGCGCCACCACGCCCGGCTCTGTTCTACATCTTGATCGTGGTGTGGTTATATACAATATACAAGTATATACATTAATCAAAACTTGTAGAACTGGACACCAAAAAAAAGCAAACTTTACTGTATGTAAATAAGATAAATAAAAAGCTCCTTCTGGTTGTTATTTAGAAGTTCCAGTATAGAAGTAAGGATACAAGCTCTGGGCACATGCCTGTAATCCCAGTACTTAGGAGGCTGAGACAGGAGGATCACAGGTTCGAGGCCAGCCTCAGCAACTTAGCAAGACACTCAGCAACTTAGTGAGACTCTGTTAAAAAATAAAAAATAATATAGGGACGGGGGTGTATCTCAGAGGTAGAATGCCCCTGGGTTCAATATCCAGTACCAAGAAGCAAAAAAATAAAAATAAAAGGAGTCTGAAGAGAGAACATATAGAATGGGAGGAAAATAATCTTTTTTTTTCGGTACTGGGGATTGAACCCAGGGGCATTCTACCTCCAAGTTACACCCCCAGCCCTATTTTTTATTCATTATTTTTGAAACGGGGTCTCACTAAGTTGTGGAGGGCCTCACTAAGTAGCTGAGGCTGACCGCGAACCTGTGATCCTCCTGTCTCAGCCTCCCAAGTACTGGGATTACAAGCATGGGCCACCACACCTGGCTCCGAAAAATAATCTTTGCCAACTACTCCTCTGATAGAGGACTGATATCTAAAATATATAAAGAACTCAAAAACCTTAACACCAAAAAAATCATATAACCCAATCAAAAAAATGGACAATTGAGCTGAATAGACACCTCTCAAAAGAAGAAATACAAATGGCCAACAAATGTATGAAAAAGTGTTTAATATCATTAGCAATCAGGGAACTACAAATCTAAACTACACTGAGATTTCATATAACCCCAGTTAGAATAGCAATCATCAAGAATACAAACAATAATAAATGCTGGTGAGGATGTGGGGAATTAGGAACTCCTATATACTGTTTGTGGGACTGCAAACTAGTACAATCATTATGGAAACCATTATGGAGGTTCCTCAAAAGATTCGGCTATACCTCTCTTCAGTATCTTTCCAAAAGAAAGAGTACTATGGCTATACTTACATATCCATGTTCATAGCAGCACAATTCACAATAACAAAATTATGGAACCAACTTAGGTGTCCGTCAAGAAATGAATGGATAAAGATAATGGGGTGTATATATACACCATGGGCTTTTACTCAGCCATAAAGAACCAAATTATGTCATTTGTAGGAAACTGGAGGGAACTTAAGAACATTATGCTAAGTGGGATCAAGGATCATGTGTTTTTCTCTCATATGTGGAAACTAGAGAGAAAATAAGAAAGAATAGGGACTTCAGATACATGAGAAAAGAGACCAGTAGAGTAGTAGAAGAGGATGGGGGGAAGAAGAGGAGGGGAAAAAGAAGTCTTGAGGAAGGAAAGAGATCAAATAACGTTATGTTCATACATGAAGGTAGCACTCCAATCTCACTGAGGTGTAAGAAGAAGGGGAAGGGGAGCAGGGTGGGCTCCAGAGAAACATGCTAAGTGCCCTGTGCATACATAAATGTATCTCTTTGAATCTCACTAGATTGTATAATTTCTGTGCACCAATAAAATTATTGAAATAAATAAATAAGCCGGGCGTGGTGGCGCACGCTTGTAATCCCAGTACTTTGGGAGGCGGAGACCGGAGGATGCGGTTCGCGGTCAGCCTCAGCTCTCTCTCTCTCTCTCCCTGTCTCTCTCTCTCTCTCTCTCTCTCTCTCTCTCTAACTTAGTGCAGCCCTCCACAACTTCGTGAGACCCGGTTTCAAAATAAAGTATAAAAAATAGGGCTGGGGGTGTAGCGCGGAGGTAGACCGCCCCTGGGTTCAATCCCCGGTACCACTAAATAAATAAATAAATAAATAAATAAATAAATAAATAAATAAATAAAAAAGGAAAAAGAGATTAATCAACCCGGTAACATTCATACAATGTTTATTCAGTAGTTATCAGACATGTTGTTTCCCATCATTGGCAACTATGAATAAAGCTGCTATTTACACAGGAGGCTGAGGCAAGAGAATGGTGAGTTTTTGAGGCCAGCCTGGGCAACATAGCAAGATCCTGTCTCCAAAAAAAAAAGTTGCTATAAGCATTTGAATAGCAGTTTTTGAATGAACTTAAGTTTTTTATTTCTCTGGAGTAATTACTAGGCGTAGCATTGCTGGGTCAGATGCTAAGTATGTGTTTAACTATAAGAAACTGCCAAACTGTAACATGAGCTCTTAAAAGCATAAATCAGAGCATGTCAGTCCTCCCCCTGCATCCTGCCAAAGACTTCCTATTACAGCTAAAATAAAATTGGAGCATCGGAGGCCCTGTGTGATGGGGAGACCCCGCCTCTCTCCATGGCCTCCTCTTGCACTGCCTTCTCCTAATCTGCTCCGATCCGTCCTTTTCTGTTTCTCTCTTGTCTTTTCTCAAAAAGGCCAAGCTCTTTCCGTCTTTAGGACTTTCCTACTAGTTATAGTCCTTCTGCCTGGCGTGTTCTTACCCTGATTTCACATGGCCACTTTCTTCTCGTTTGTTATCTCAGCTTCAATGTCACCTTCTCAAAGGGTCTTCCTTGACCTCCCGATCGAAAGTACTTCCCTAGACCACTCTCTATCACACTGGAGCACTTTCCTTGCTTAGGATTTTACATGCGGAGACCGGAGGATCCGGGTTCGCGGCCAGCCTCAGCTCTCTTGCTCTCTCTCCCTCTCTCTCTCTGTCTCTCTCTCTGTCTCTCTGTCTCTCTCTCTCTCTCTCTCTCTCTCTCTCCTTAGTGAGGCCCTCCGCAACTTCGTGAGACCCGGTTTCAAAATAAAGCATAAAAAAATAGGGCCGGGGGCGTAGCGCGGAGGTAGAACACCCCTGCGTTCAATCCCCGGTACCGCAAAAAAAAAAAAAAAAAAGGATTTTACATGCTGGAGCCATCATTTAGGTCGCTCTCTGGACCTCAGCTTTTTTATCTTTAAAGTGGACATAACAGTGCGAATCTCCTGACTTGAGTTTTTCACTGTGATGAGCTTCTTAAGGCAAGAACTACACCTTCTTTAAAATTTTATATCTTGTCTATTCTAGTCCTCTACACATTGTCATTTTAAAATGACATTCCCATTCTTTTTTTTCTTCTTTCGGCACTGGGGATTGAACCCAGGGGCATTCTACCTCCGAGCTACACCCCCAGCCCTATTTTTTATTCTTTATTTTGAAACAGGGTCTCACGAAGTTGCGGAGGGCCTCACTAAGTAGCTGAGGCTGGCCGCGAACCCGGATCCTCCGGTCTCAGCCTCCCAAGTACTGGGATTACAAGCGTGCACCGCCACGCCCGGCAAAATGACATTCCCATTCTTAAATGGGAAAAATTATTTTTACCTTTGTAGTAGAAACTCTAAATTAGAATGGGACATGTGGGTTTAGACAAAAACTGGCAACAATTACAATAAAGGAAATTTAAGTCATTGTCCTAAAATTTAAGAGTTAACTGTATGAAACTTGTCTCGTGAACATTCCAATTTTCCAAAGGAAATGAATCCACAGGGACTCTGAGTGGGCAGGGTACTCAAAAGATATTTCCTGTGGGGATTCACCAATATGGCGGAGAAGGCTGGCAGTAACACAGTGGTATGCGGGAGCTGGCTGGTACTGCAGCAAGAGAACCAGTTGCTACATTTCCAGGAATTTTGCTAGCCAGATTTTAAACCTTTGGCAGATTGGTAAACTCTACAGATTAGGGGTTTTTTTGTTTGTGTTTATTTTGGGGTTTTGTTTGTTTGTTTGTTTGTTGAGAGCTGATTTACCAGCACACCACTGATCAAGAAGTATAGAACAGGGGAGAAAGGGGAAGAGATGAAAGCATTTAAAGAAGGAGTAAAAGCACAGTACAGGGTCCCAAATGCATTTAGATTATGGCTCAAACATTTATCAAAAATATGAGCTTGAGCAACTTCCCTTACTCATTATTCCACAAATACTTGCTAAGCATTCCTCTGGGACACAGGAGAAAATGTGTGTGTGTGTGTGTGTGTGTGTGTGTGTGTGTGTGTGTGTGTGTTCCCTGTCTCCAGGTGGCGAGCAGACCTGTGGGAGAAAGGCAAGTGAGTGTTAACTGTGTGGTGACAAGTGTCAGGCTGGGGAAGCACAGGGGTGGCTGGAGCAGGGAGAAGGGCGAGCAGCCTGCCCAGCGGGGGACTCGGGGATGACCAAAGGAAGATGGAGAGAAGTCCACCAGGTGAAAAAGGCTAGATGTGGCTGGGAGAAATGGGTAAAGGAAGATACCAGGTACCGGGGAAGAGTATTGTGGTTTATTTTGAACCCCTTTGGGCCATCATAAAAGGATAACACCCACTTTGCAGGAGATTGGTGAAAATTACTTGATAGAGCAAAGTAACTGAGGTGTCTTGATGAAAGATGGGCGCTATCATTGTGTGCATCAAGGAATGGCGCTCTGAGTGATGACTGAGGAGGTGGCAGCTGATGTAGCATCAGGCTAGCCTTGGTGGGACACAGCTTCCACATTATCTCAGAAAGATTAGCTTCTTTTTTTTGTGTGTGTGGCACTGGGGATTGAACCCAGGGGCATTCTACCTCCAAGCTACACCCCCAGCCCTACTTTTTAGTCTTTATTTGGAAACCAGGTCTCACGAAGTTGTGGAGGGCCTCACTAAGTAGCTGAGGCTGGCCACAAACCCGGATCCTCCGGTCTCAGCCTCCCAAGTACTGGGATTACAAGCGCGCGCCACCACGCCCGGCTCAGAAAGATTAGCTTCTCATCGGACCTTTTGTCTTTTCAGCCAAACCTCACCGCAAGACAACTCCTAGAGAAGAACAAAGGGCGCCAGTCACCACGCACAAAAAGCCTGGCCCTGGTGTCCTCATCTTCCAGAGGCAAAGCGACCAACACGCCCACCCTCCGAAGGGGCCCCGGGTCCCGGAGGAAGGGACCCGGGCAGTTCTCCATCACGACAGCCTTGAACACTCTCAATCGGATGGTCCATTCTCCTGCAGGGCGCCAGATGGTAGAGATCAGCTCTCCAGTGCTTATCAGCTCCAGCAACCCTTCTGTGATTACCCCGCACATGGAGAAGGCAAGCTTCCCTCCTGGCTCCGCAGGGCAGGTAGGGAATAAATCCCTGGGATAAGGGGGCCTTGGAAATAGGAAAGGGATCCGCAACATGTCACAAACGATATCTGATATTTAGTACTTGCTAAGCACCCATAATCCACAGATATTAACTAATGTCATATGTATTACATATCAGAGCTTTATATACATGATCTTATTTCATCCTCGAACAGCCTGTGAGTTTGGCATTATTAGTAGTATCATTGCCGCCATTTTGCAGATGAGGAAACTGAGTCTTCGAGGGCTTAAACAACTTGCCCAAATTCTCAGAGACTTTTCTATATCATGCTAAGTGCCATGCCATGACTCCTGTCCCTAGAGAACTCTCCAAGGAGAGGGTGGCACCCATTTTCCAGAGGTGGTTTTTGTCACCACAGTGTAACAATGTATTATGGGTCTCACAGATAGAAAGCAAAAGAAACTATAGAGTCTTGAGTGTATTCAGGACTGACTACATAATTAATTTATGGGGCCTAATGCTAAATGAAAATGCAAGTCCCACCCTGGCGTGGTGACGCACACCTGTAATCCCAGTACTTGGGAGGTTGAAACAGGAGGATCACAGGTTGAAGGCCTGTGAGCAAGGCCTTCAACAACTTAGTGCAGGTTAGCAAGACCTTCAGCAACTTAGTGAAACCCTGTTTGAAAGTAAAAACTAGAAAAGGCAGGGATGTAGCATGGAGGTAGAGCACCCATGGGTTCGATTCCCAGTACCACAAAAGGAAAAGAAAATGCTCAAAAGTCCCTTGCTCAAAAACGATTAAGAATTTCAAGATGGCAACAGCACAGCATTAAACCAAGTGTTGGTGACTACACAAGTCACGCGCCCGTGAAGCCAGGCCTGGGTGTGCTCACGTGGAGCGCCTAATGAGATAATGTATGTAAACTACTTCGCACAGCGATGCCTGGCACATACATACTAAGCTCCCAAGAAGCATTAGTGCTTAATACATTTTTATTATTATCCCTGGCCACTGAGTTGCCGGCTAGAGAGTGCTAAGCCAAGGCACGTTGTGGAAATCCAGAAACTGAAGTACTTCCAACAGAATGTGGCTATTTAGGCTGAAGGGCACTTTAAAAGATGAAGGAGTAGAGTTATGAGGCAAAGTAATTAAGAAGAACTGCATGCCGGGTGTTCAGCTGAAAACACTCTTTGGAACTATGCAGGTAGCAACTTGAAAGGACAAACCTCAACTTGCACTGATGTATTTTTTTTAAGAAGCTGTAAATCTTGTTTTTAAACATGAATCTCTACCTTGGGATTAAATGGCTTAATTGGACTCTAATCCCTTTTCAACAAGACATGGAGGAAGGAGAGAGTCAAGGGCCCTCAAAAACCCGTGTGCTGGTCTGAAAAGAAAACAATCGCCTTCTCCGGCACTTTATATCTTACTCCACTGTCTGGATCGCTAAGAGGTTGGCTGCTTATGAAATTCTGGCCACCACCTGTGCGACACACACACACACACACACACACACACACACACACACACACTTTCTCCTCCATCTACGCTCTCCTTGCATTAAAAAAATGTAAAACTTCCTACATACACATCCCACATTTTTACAAGTATGTACATGCTTTGTGCCCAACATCATTCTTCTCTCTCTCTCTCTCTCTCTCTCTCTCTCTCTCTGGGACCTGATGACTCACAATTAAACCCAAGAGTCACAGAATTTTTTAAATGCATTCTTTATATAGAGACATAGATATATAAAGTACAGCCCACACTCCACACACATAAGCCAGCTCACTCAGCTGTGAGTTGGATGGAAAAGATGTCGCCAAGAGTCATTTTCCCTGTGCCTTTTCAATTCTTATTCCTGGTCATTTACCTCATCTCCAGGGAGGCTGAACCAGAGTAGGAAAATCCTAGTAGGATTCAAAACAAGCATTATTCCTTCCTAGTTTTCACAAATAGTGAGAATCCCAGAGTGTGGCGTTCACACGTGCCTTCCCAGGGAATCTCTGTGCAGTGTTGATGGTTATGGATTGTTAAGTATCTCTACGTGTTTGTGCAAGCGTTGTCAAAACATACTCAAAATGTCCCACCTATAAGCTCTATCTAAAAATAAGCAGAAAGTTGAACAAATGACAAATTCTCCTGCTTCCTTTTCCTCTAACATCCTTGAGAGCTGTGATTGGGTCTAATTTGTCAAGCTCCCCTTATTTCCCCCACCCAGCACCCCACAGTGCCTAGACCCTAGTAGGTGCTCAATAAATCAAAGAATCAAGATTTTTTACTTAAGTATCAGAGCAGATGGTGGCATATACTTAGGGAAGACTAGAGGACTGATTAATTTACTATAGAAGTCCTAAGTCCTAAATAAGGACCTTTGTAGGGGAAATATTATACCACTTTACAGGAAGGCAATTAAAGTCCCAAAAGAACAATGATTTGAGAGAACTAATGTAATTAGTAAAGAGTCTGGATTCACCTTAGAACCATCCAATTTTAGGACATGAGTCCTGGGCACTACAGTACACTTTGTTGCTGTCAACAAAGGTCACATCAGGCCAATGTGGCTTGTCCTGGGAGTCTCAGCCTCGCTCTTGGCTGACTTTGTTTGACTCCTTCTGCACCTCACAGCTTTCCAGCATTCTCTTCCCTGCATGCCTCTCAGTAAATTATTTACCCTGCCTTTCGCACCTAAAGAAAGCTTTCCTTTACAGTAATCACTCTGTTCCTTTAAGAACTACCAACTCTCTAAGCAATCATTGTGTATGGGGCAAAGGCACCAAGAATGAGCTGTTGCTATCCAGAAATTCAGTCTAAAGAACAGAATTGATGGAACTGGAGAGCATTATATTAAGCAAAATAAGCTTGACTCAGAAAGTCGAGGATCATATATTTTCTTTCATATGTGGAAGCTAGAGAGAAAAAAAGAAAAAAAGGAAGGGTCTCATGGAAATAGAAGGAAGACCAGTAGAGTAGAGGAAGGGGACTGGGAGGAGGGAGGAGGGAAGGGATAGGGGAAGTACTGATGAAATTGGCCAAGTTATGTTATGTGAATGTGCAAATATGTAATGAATCCACTATTATGTATAATTACAATGCACCAATATTTTTTATTTATTTTGTGTGTGTGTGATACTGGGGATGGAACCCAGGGTCATTCTGCCTCTGAACTGTACCCTCAGTCCTATATGAGCCTTGCTAAGTTGCTGAGGCTGACCATGAACCTGCAATCCTCGTGTCTGAGCCTCCCAAGTACTAGGATTACAGGCATGCACAACCATGCCAAGTTTTTAAAAAAGAAATTCACATCTGGGCACAGTGGCACACACCCGCAATCCCAGTACTTGGGAGGTTGAGACATCAGGATTACAGGTTCAAGGCTAGCCTCAGCAATTTAGCAAGACTCTGTTTGAAAATAAAATAATAAAATAAAATAAAATGGGCTGGGGGTAGAACTCGGAATAGAGTACCCTCCTGGGTTCAATCAAGAAAAGGAAGGAAGGAAGGAAGGAAGGAAGGAAGGAAGGAAGGAAGGAAGGAGGAAGGGAAGGAAGGAGAAATTCAGTCTAGCAGGGATACAAAAAAATAAATTACTAACTTCTTAAGTGGGAGGAGGATTCTGGTAGCAGCCATAGTGACTTAGGTGGTGCAGAGACTCAGAAATTAATAATACAAAACTAAAGACTCAGAAAATTATTCCCTTTCCAGTGTTTTATGATATCAAGAAAGTCTTACCGCCGGGCGTGGTGGCACACGCTTGTAATCCCAGTACTTTGGGAGGCGGAGACCGGAGGATCCGGGTTCGCGGCCAGCCTCAGCTCTCTCGCTCTCTCTCTCTCTCCCTGTCTCTCTCTGTCTCTCTCTTCTCCTTAGTGAGGCCCTCCACAACTTCGTGAGACCCGGTTTCAAAATAAAGTATAAAAAATAGGGCCGGGGGCGTAGCGCGGAGGTAGAACGCCCCTGTGTTCAATCCCCGGTACCGCAAAAAAAAAAAAAAGAAAAAAGAACGTCTTAGTTCGGTGCTAGTCTATCTGTGACACCTCTCTAACACTTGTTCATCTCCCTTTATAAAAAAGAGAGAAAGACATTGGACCAGAGAGCTTCAGACAAGCTATTGACTCATTTCTATATTGAATAATACTGTTTCTATTATATTGTTTGACAATAACTTTCCGAATCTTCTAAGTAATATTGGTTTTATGTTCACAGAGATATATTATAAATTTTAAATACTTTGCTTAGATTTTAAAGATGTTTTTCTAATTCAAGGAATACTAAGTTAATAAAGGTACAAGTAGAATGTGAATATGGCAAAACTATGAAGATTAGGTGCAATGCAGTTTAGAAAATACTGGTCTCCAGTAAATACATGTGTAACCAGAGCGTGTATGTGGTGATATGGAAGCAGAGAGGAGGGAAATTTGTTAAGTTCAGTCTTCTGTCCCTTTCTCAGGGATATCTGGATGTTAGTCCCTTCTGTGAATGTGGAGTAAAAGGTCCAGGAAAATTCTTCTAGGAATGTGGTAAAGCATATCTAGGCCCTACCAACTAGACAAAGGGAGGTCGGAATAAGAAGTTATTTTTCTGAAATTCTACCAGTTTTGACCTGGTTTCCTCCTATGGTAGAACAAGTCTAGGATTGTCCCTCAAGTCTTAAACACATGGAATTAAGGCAGTACACACCTGTAGTCTCAGCTACTTGGGAGGCTGAGGTGGGAGGATCACTTGAGCCCAGGAATTCGAGAAAAGCCTGGGAAACAGAACAAGACCCCATCTCAAAAAGAAAAAAAGTCTTAAGCACCAAAGAATTGTGATTGCTGCCTTCTCATAAGGAGAAGCCAGAGCACAGAATTTCGTTTTCCTGTTGTCTTTAAGTCTCCCTACCTGTGGGAAACCACCTGACACTTCAGGTGAACATCAGAAAATAACATCAAGGTGAACTGAAACTATGGACTAAAAGCAAGTGCACTTTAAGAGCCAGGCATGGTGGCGCACACTTGTAATCCCAGTACTTTGGAGGCTGAGACAGGAGGATCCTGGTTCGCGGCCAGCCTCAGCAACTTAGTGAGGCCCTCCACAACTTAGTGAGACCCTGTTTCAAAATAAAGATTAAAAAATAGGGCTGGGGGTATAGCTCAGAGGTAGAATGCCTCTGGGTTCAATCCCCAGTACCACAAAATAAATAAACAAGCAAAGTGCACTTGAAAGCAATTCAGGATTAAACCTGAAGAAGCTGAGTAGGTTCCATTTAAAACTTTGGTAGAGGAGGTTAAATCGGTGGATCAGCACCAATGTAGCTGGCCTTTGGGAGTGTCCTGGAGACTCTAAGTCCATGCTGAGAAGGAGTGCCTTAGAAGTAGAAAAAAAGTAAACTGCACAAGAGATGAGTTAAAAGTCTTTCAGCAAGACAAGGCCTCTTTAGGGGAAGTCATAGGCAAAGAAGCCCCTGAGGACTTTGAAAGTGACTTAATTCAACTTGTGGAGCCTCTCGGCCCTGTCTCCCGTACTCTCAGAACAACGAGCACTCTTGTTTTCCTAACAGTGAGCTTCCCAACAAGAGGTCCTGCTCCCTCAACATACCCTCGTGCTCCCTCCCCCTTCCCACTCCACTGCCAGTCCACCCAGCCTCTTCCCCACCCTCCCTCCTCCTGAGTCATGGACCCAGAGTAGTAGAACTGCTGTGCAACTAGAAAGCTGACTCTCCTCCCCTCCGACATCTAGCTAGTCAACAAGCTCATCTTGCCACCTAAATAGCCATTGCTTCTGTCTGGTCCAGAGCACTGCCCGGTGTTGATCCTCATCTCCTGCCCGGATTATTGCTGCAGCCTCCTCACAGTCTCCCAGCGCCACGCTCACTCACTCCCCTCCCCTCGCCCAGCCCTCCCACTCTCCTCCATCTTTCCAGTCATGGCCTCCATAATGACCTCTTTAAAAGCCTAATCCTTTCAGCCCCTTCTCTTCTCCAAACCACAAAGGGTACCCAATTACCCCAGGAGCAGTAATACTTGCTCTTTATTGAGTGGCCACTAAGAGATAATTTACAGACATAACTATCCTTGTCAGGGTGAACACGATGACTCCGTGAAGAGTCCTAAGGAGTTCCCCAGCCTGGGAAGGGAAACTCACCTCAGGGCCCCCGGGTCCTTGGCTCTGTGAGGAAAAGAATTTCAACATGTGCCAGTCAGAGAAAAGACAGAGGTTTAATTCAAAAAAAGGGAGATACACGCTCAGGGAAACCCGGGCTACCTCGAGACGTGAGAGCAGCAGCCCTGAATTCTTACAGTCTCTTTTATATAGGCACCAGAGATGGGGCAGGAGTTGGTTAGAGGTACTCGGTGGGAAAATGCCTCCTCTCTTAGAAGTTTTTTCGCCGGCAAAAGATGTATATTCCCTTGGGACAGATCTTGCGGGAGCAGAAAAGTCAGATGGCTAGCGGGGTGTAAGACTTTTTAACAACAGGTGTGATCTTTTGGAGTTCTTTTGGTGGAAGGTGAGGTTCTTTCTCTTTCAAATCTAATTGCCTCAGGAACTTCAAATGTGAAGCTAGCCCGTTGTGTTTTTAAAGATATGGGTTTTGCCTCTTTGGGCATGTCCCGGGCAAGCCTCGCAGGGCAAGCTAAGGAGTATTTTAGATTTTTTTTTTTTCAGTACTGGGGATGGAACCCAGGGGCATTCTACCTCCGAGCTCCACCCCAGCCCTATTTTTTATTCTTTATTTTGAAACAGGGTCTCACGAAGTTGCAGAAGGCCTCACTAAGTAGCTGAGGCTGGCTGCGAAATTTCGATACTCCTGTCTCAGCCTCCCAAGTACTGAGATTACAAGCGTGCGCCACCACACACGATTGTATTTTAGATTTTTAAAACTATATTCTTCTTCCCTTCCCAACTTGTCTCCTTTCTACCTAAAAATTTCTCTCTTCTATTCTACCTCATCATCCTCATAGCTGTTCATAGTAGACATCCGTAAATCCATTTTGCCAAGTGGGAAAACTTTAGACAGAAAGATTAAGTAATTTGCCCAAAGCCACAAAGCTAGAAACAGAGCCAGGGTTTGAGGACACACCTATGCTATCTCACCTAAATTAGATTTTTTTTCTTTCTTTTGTGGTACTGGGGATTGAACCCAGGGGCTTTCTACCTCCAAGCTATACCCACAGCCCTTTTTAATTTTTGTTTTGAAAAAGAGTCTTAATAGGTTGCTGAGAGTCTCTCTATGTTGCTGAGGTTGTCCTCAAACCTGTTATCCTCCTATTTCAGCCTTTCAAGTACTGGGATTACAGGCGTGTGCCACCACACCCAGCTAAATGAGTTCTTAATATGACATTCTAGACCCTTCACAATCTGGCTACAGTCCACCTTCCAGAATCTCCAGCTCAATATATATGCACGCACACAAACATGTTCACCCACAAGAGTTACAGTGATTCACTCAAAATTGCTAAGCATGATATATACAAGGCCAACTCATTGCTTTTTGTCCTTGTACCCAATATAATGCATGCATTATTCTGGAAAATGAACAAATGTTTGTTGAATAAATAAATGTCATTCCCTCTGGAATTTATTTTTCGTGCACTCATATCTGTACCCCCAAGCTCTGAATGAATACCATTCCTTTGAGGAAACTCTTGCCACCGCTCCCCTGCAGAATTAATGTCTCCCCTCTGTGTTCACAACACATTGTTGACACTTGGGCTCTAACCAATATATGGCAGAATGCATCATCTTCGTTGTATCATAAGTACCACATATATATCTTATCACCATGTTCATTAGATCGAAAGAGTTTCCAGGGCAGCAAATGATATAATTTTGTTCTTCTTTATTGCTGAGTAGAATTCCATTGTGTGAATATCCCATAATTTTGTAATCCATTCATCTATTGATGGACACTTAGGTTGGTTCCATAATTTGGCTATTGTGAATTGTGCTGCTATGACCATGGGTATGCATATATTACTGTAGTTCTCTGATTTCAGCCCCTTTGGAAAGATACCCAGGAGTGGTATAGCCAGATCATGTGGTGGATCCATTCCCAGCTTTCTGAGAAATCTCCACACTGATCTCCATAGTGGCTGAACTAGTTTACAATCTCACCAATAGTGTAGAAGAGTTCCTATTTCCCCACATCCTCGCCAACATTTATTGTTATTTGACTTCTTGATTACCATTCTTATTGGGGTCAGATGAAATCTCAGTGTAGTTTTGATTTGCATCTCCCTGATTGCTAATGATGTTGAACATTTTTTCATGTATCTATTGGCCATTTGTATCTCTTTCTATTCAATTCAGTTGCCCATTTCTTGATTGGGTTACTTGTTTTTTTAGTGTAAAGCCTTTTAAGTTCTTTGTATAGTCTAGATATTAGTCCTCTGTCAGAGGGATAGCTGGCAAACATCTTCTCCCATTCTGTAGGCTTTCTCTTTAGACTCTTGATGGTTTCCTTTGATGTGAAGAAACTTTTTAGTTTAATGCCATCCTACTTATTAATTCTTGTTTTAGTTTCCTGAGCTTTCGAGGTCTTGTTGAGGACATTTCTGCCTGTGCCTGTATGTTGGAGTGACCAATACTTATTTTATCATCGGTCTTTTCATCATAGCCGTCCTCCTGGGTGTGAAGTGGCATCTCATCATGGTTTTAATTTGCATTTCCCTGATGGCTAATGACACTGATCATCTGTTCATGAGTTTATTGGACAACTATTATTTGGAGAATAATCTGTTTATATACTTTGCCCATTTTTTAATTGGGTTGCCTTCTTATTATTGAGTTGTAAGAGTTCCTTACATATTTTGGGTTAAGACGCTTATCAGATATATGACTTGCAAATTTTTCTCCATTCTGTGGATTTCCTTTTCTTTCTTTTCTCTTTTTTTTTTGTATTTATTTGTTTATTTTTTGGTACTGGGGATTGAACATCTACCTCTGAGCTGGACCCCCACCCCTGTTTTATTTTTTATTTTGAAACAGGGTCTCACTTATATTCCTGAAATTGGCCTTGAACCTGTGATCCTCATGTCTCAGCCTCCCAATTACTGAAATTACAGGCATGTTCCACCATGCTCCGTACCTTTTCCTTTTCTTGGTAGTGTTCTTCAAAGCACAAAAGGTTTTAATTATGATAATGTCTAATTTATCTACTCCTTCCTTTACTGTTTATTTTTGTTGTCCAGTCTAAATAACTATCACCTAATCCAAGTTCACAAATATTTAACCTTTTCTTCTAAGAGGTTTACAGTTTTAGCGTTTACATTTAGGTTTATGATCCATCTGCAGTTAATTTTCATATATGTTGTGAGGTTAGAGATTAAAATTCATTCTTTTACATGTCAATATCCTGCCGTCCCAACACCCATTTATTGAAATGACTGTTATTTTCTGGTGTTATCTTAACACTCTTTTAAATACTTCTTATTGCAACACTTCGGGAGGCACAACAGGCCTGATTGCTTCTCTTTTTGCATTACAATTGATCCAGATTGGGATGTCATCAGCCTTTTACCTAATGATTTGAACATTATTTCATTCTGGATGGCAAAATAGCAACACCCCAAATGTCTCATTTCTCCTGAACTTTCTTTTAAGCTACCATGCTTCTGTAATATTGACTGCTACTTTTTTTTTTCTTTGCTGTACCAGGGATTGAACCCAGGGGCATTCTACCTCCGAGTTACAACCCCAGCCCTATTTTTTATTCTTTATTTGGAAACAGGGTCTCACTGAGTTGCGGAGGGACTGCTACTTTCTGAGAGCTCACTATGATTAAGATGCTGTAAAATGAGCTTTCCTGAAATTATCTCCCTGGATCCCACACTTGTACATCATAGGCCTACGGCATGTACTGCGGAGTCTAGAACTCATATCCTTAATCTATCCATCTACCTACCTCCCTCTCCCTCCCTCCCTTCCTCCCCCTCCCCCTCCTTCTCCCCCTTCCTCCCTCCCTCCTTTGTTCCTGGCGCATTCTCCAGTTCAAAGACAAGACTCATTTCTCACTGCCCCCTGCCTGGCATGTGTGCCTTAACTGAAGAGCTGACCCTTTTTTTCCACCGGCCGCTTCCAGCTGGCTTAACCCTCCCGCGCCCGCCTGTGCCAGTCTCCTGTTTACATCCTTTTCACTCTAGCCTCCACTTCCCGGCCTCTTTGGCCACGTGTTGTGTTCACTTCCTGCCCTTCCTGAGGTCTGGTTTCTACACTTGGGTGAGGACCAGGAGAAGGACGCCTGGGCTCATTCATCCCAGAGAAGAAAGGGCTTTGGGGTTGATGCAGGAATGGGAGATGACTCCATTTTTCCAAACGTGAGTTTATACTACTGCTTTTGTGATCCTGTGTTCAAAATAAAAAGGCTCTGAGTTGGGCAAATGTTCTTGTCAAGGCTTTGTCACCTATTAACTAAATGACGTTCAACTAAGAACTTAATCCAAATTGAGCCTCAGTGTTTTCATCTGAAAATTGGACTGAGTCCTCCCATGCAAGATATTTGCAAGGATTAGTAATAAGCTATAGTAGTGGCTCTTAACTTTCCCTTTCTTTCCTCTAAACAGAGCTTTTAGAATGTCATTGTGTGACTAAGGAGACCCCCTCACAGAAAGGAATGAGATAAATGCCTTCTAAAATCTAGATGACCCTCCCAATCTGAACTTCCTAAGGTATATTTTTCACAACTATTAATAGATACCAGGGGTAATCTATGTGTAAAAAAAAAAGTGACAAGAAGAGGTACTTCCTTAATAGATTCAAGGTCTTTCCCAAATAATTAAATAAACTGATTGCAATTTAAAACAGAGCTAAAGCTGGGCTTGGTGGTACATGCTTGTAATGCCAGTACTTGGCAGGCTGAGGCAGGAGGATGATAGGTTCAAGGCCAGCCTCAGCAACTTGGTGAGACCCTCAGCAACTTAGGGAAACTCTATTTCAAAATAAAATAGGAAGGGCTTAGCTCAGAGGGTATAGCTCAGAGGTAGAATGTCCTTGAGTTCAATCCCCAGTACTAGAAAAAAAAAAAAAACAGAACTAAGAATACCTAATAATATATAACTTGGTGTCTCATCCTTAAGTTACATGGTCCCAGGTTGAAATGACCATTATTTTCCCAAGGAATGTAACTGACATGCCCCAGTTAGGCCACGAAAATCCAATCCTAGTGCCCCTGTCAACTCTGTGCCCCCGTGGGAGGCATTCCGCCTGTGCAGGTCCAGTTTTTCTCATTTGCTCAGTAGAATGGCAAAATTGACCTGGCAGAGTATTATGTGACTTAATTAATTAGCTGCACAGTCTCAAGACAGCTAACAGGAGAAGAGCTGCTCCTATTATTTAGTTAATGATGGGCATTGTTGAGAAGTTCCTCTCTTCTGCTCAGCACATCGCACATTCACATGGGAAGCCTGGGGGTTTGAGGGCTACTGCATCGTCTTCTCAGCCCCAGTAGTGGTCAGGTAGGGTTCTTCCCTGAGACAAAGAACTTTTGAGAAAAAGCTTTTCAAAACTATGGGCTTTGGGTGCTGAGGATGTAGCTCAGTTGCTAGAGTACTTGCTTAGCATATGTGAGGCCCTGGGTTCTATCACCAGCACTGAAAAATGAAAAAAATAATAATAAAGGAGGTTTGGGTTCAGCCAGATCTAGGAAAGGACTGACTACTTCTTACTGAACAGAATAACCATAGGCAAGACATTTAATTTCTCAAAGCCTCAGTTTTTATATCTATAAGGTGAGACCAATGAATGTAATTTTTTTTTTAAGATTGCCGTGAAGATAAAACGAGGCAATGCATGTACATGAGATAATGGCCAGGGTTTAGCAGTGGTAATTGGCTCAATAAATGTTCACGCAATTGTTATTATTGGATCAAACCAGGAAGCTATAACCACCCCACTCCACTGTCCAGGCCGGCCTGTGCGAACATGCTCACTGAGTGCGAGACTGCGCAGCCGCACACTTCAGAGGGACAATTTGTTGGCGCCTGCCTTGCGGTGTGGAGGCTTCCAGAAGCCCCCTTGCTTCCTTGATAAGCAGTGTCACTTCCAGAAGCCAAGAAGAAGAATGGCTTTTGGCTTGTGTCCAGGGGCCCTGGGCCAATTTCACTTGCTTAGATCAGACCTCAAGCTGTAATCCCTGTGAACCCGTGTGAGGAAAGCCAAGAATTAATTCAGGAGAAAGGACTTTGGACAAAGGAAACCAGGAAGCAGGCTGAGGCAGGCCAGTCATCTGTCCACAATTTTCTATACGCACCTTTCAGCCTTTTCTGTGAGCCCCATCCTCACCTGGTGAGCACCCAGAACCTATAGTGGGTCCTAATTGCCAGGGCTCCCCAATAGCCTGCCAGCGAACCAGTCAGCAAAGAGGTGTTGAGTGCCCACCATGCACCACACTGAGTGGGGCACAGGTGACTCAGTGAAGAGACAGACATGGTCCCTACACTCCAGGGACCTACAGCTAACAGGGAAGACAAGTCCCGAACAAAGTATTAAAATACTTGATTAAAGAATGGTAAATTCAGTGAGCCAGGCATAGCGGTACACTCCTGTAATCCCAAGGACTTGGGAGGCTGAGACCCTGTTTCAAAATAAAAATAGGGCTGGGATGTAGTTCAGAGGTAGAATGCCCCTGGGTTCAATCCCCAGTACCACAAGAAAAAAAAAATTGTGCAACGTGCTATAGGTTCAAGGATGAGGAATGAAAGGAGTCTGTGATGAAAGGAGGTCAGGGAAGCCTGCCTGCAGGAAGTGAGCTTCAGGTGGCGACCAGGGGGTTGAGAGAAGCCAGCTGGGGCGCTAAGGAGGCAGGTCCAGGTTCTGCGCACACCTCTCAGCCCGGTTCCCTCTGTACTAAAGTCAGGCCAAGATGCGCCAGTGAGCCCTGCAGTGCCCCATCTCCAGCCCCGCCCAAGCTCCCTGAGGTCCTTTTGGGGGGAGGCACTTTCTGGTTTCTGGTGACTAAAGCAAGTTCACTAACTAACCTTACTTGCTTCTTTTGATTCAGCATTTCTCCAATGAGAGGTTAAACTTGACATCATGGTTTTGCCCAATTAATCCTGGCAGGTGAGGAGACCCAGCCCTGCCTGGGTGAAAGAGGGAGCGGCCCAGCCCGCAACTCAGACGTTTTGACACACTTTTTAGCGCTGAGAGCCGAGGTCATTGACATCTGCTAATGCCTGCAACTCTCAGTCTCTCAGCCTCTCTCTCTCTCTCCCCTCTCAGAACTCAGAGAGAAGGAAAAACAAGAGAAGCAAAATAGAATAGAAGGGCCAGAGAAAGAGAATAGTGATGAACAGCACTGCAGTTGGGAACAAGGGGGACAGTTTAGGAGCAAACATGCAGCACAGACAGGCCTTAATGGTACAGCAACCTTGGCCACATGGCTCAGTCTTACAAGACCTCACTTTTATTGTCTTAAAATGGGAAAACTAATAGCTTCTTCCACAGACCTGTCAGGGATTAAATAAGATATTCACATACAGAAGGGTTTTTTAACATGGGCACTATTGGGGTGTGTGTGTGTGTGTGTTACAGCAGGTTGTACCCAGGGGAGTTCTACAAATGAACTACACCACCAGCCCTTTTTATTTATTCATTTTAATTTTGAAACAAGATCTTGCTAAGTTGCAAGGCTGGCCTCAAACCTGTGATCCTCCTGTCTCAGCCTCCTAAGTCTGGGATTACAGGAGTGTACCACAACACTTGGCTACTATTGACATTTTTGCACCACTCAATTGTTTTGGGTGCTGCCCTGTGCACTGTAGGGTTTTTAGCAGCCATCTCTGTCCTATACACACCACCTACTGTGGCAATAAAAAATGTCTCCAGATATTGCCACATGGCCCCTGGGCTCAAAATTGGCCCCAGCTGAGAGTCACTGATACGTGGGATATAGCCTAGGGTCTGGCATATAGTAAATGCAGAATAAATAGCAGCTAATTAAGGCCCATGTGGAGAAAATGCCCTTTCTGATTAGCCACAGCAAACCATTCTTCTCAAACACATGCTGACAAGATAAGGGCTTGTGTGTGGTGGGGGGGTACTGAGGATTGAACCTGGAGCATTCTACCTCTAAGCTACACCCCTATTTTATTTTCATTTTGAAACAGGGTCTCACTAAGTTGCTGAGGACCTCACTAAGTTGCTGAGGCTGGCCTCAAACCTGTGATCCTCCTATCTTAGTCTTCCAAGTACTGGGATTGCCAGCATGCACCACCACACCCAGCTAAGGGCTTTGGAGAAATCTGTAACTTTCTAAAGGTGGGACAGGTGGATTTTCCAGGGTTCTGTCACTGGAAATGTGCAAATGGAGATGAGCACCGCCCTGGCTGGGGAAGGTGCAGGGGTCTGAGTATTGAGTAGTTTGCTAAAATGGGTCCACTTTCCACTCCAGCTCAGCTCGAAGGGAAAGGAAGTCATTGTGACAGGCCCAGTGTCATGGTCTTACATACACCCCAGCCTCTGCGAGTATTTCCTTTTGTTTGTTTTTATATTTTCATTGGTGCAATGTAATTATATACCATGATGAGATTCAAAGTGATACAAACACACATGCATACATCATTGGTATATTTTCCTCCATATACCCACCCTCTCCCTCTTCTTCCCTCCCCATACATGTTAGTGAGATTGGTGAAACCTTGTGTGGACATAACCTTATTTGAATCGTTCCCTTCCTTAATCCTCGTTTTCCCCTCCCCACCTTCTTCCCCCAATCCTCTTCCACTATTTACTGTTTACTCTCATTTCACTGAAGTCCCTTTGCTTCCTATTTTTGTTCTACCTTCCACATATGAAAGAAAACATATGATCCTTGACTTTCTGAGACTGGCTGATCTCACTTAGCATAATATTCTCTAGTTCCATCCATTTTCCCGTAAATGACATAATTTTGTTCTTCTTTATACCTGAGTAAAATTCCATTGTGTGGATATACCGCATTTTTGTTACCCATTCACCTGTTGATGGACAACTAGATGGGTTCCGTAATTTGGCTATTGTGAACTGTCCTGCTATACACATGGGTATGCATGTGTCGCTATAGTATTCTGACTTCATTTCCTTTGAAAAGTACCGAGGAGTGGTATGGTTGGATCATAGGGTGGTTCCATTCCTAGTCATTTGAGGAACCTCCATACTGATCTCCATAGTGGTTGTACTAATTTACAGTATTACCAACAGTGTATAAGAGTTCTGTCCCTATCACTTTGACCTTCATTGTGATATGTGATTGTAACATACCAACATATATTTAAAAAGAGTTCCTATTTCCCCACACTCTTGCCAGCATTTATTATTATTTGTATCCTTGATGATTGCCCATTCTAATTGGAGTTAGATGGTCAAGGTAGCTTTGATTTACAATCCCAGATTGCTACTGATGTTCAACATTTTCTTCATATATTTGTTGGCCATTTGTATTTCTTACTTTGAGAAGTGCCTATTCATTTCAGTGGCCCATTTTTTAATTGGGTTATTTGGTTTTTTGGCGTTAAGTTTTTTGAGTTCTTTAAATATATTCTAGATATTTGTCCTCTATCAGAGGAGTAGCTGGCAAAGATTCTCCCAATCTGTAGGCTCTTTCCTCATACTCTTACTGGTTTCCTTTGCTGCACAGAAGCTTTTTAATTTGATAGCATACCATTTATTGATTCTCAGTTTTATCTCCTGAGTTTTAGGGGTCTAGCTAGGGAAGTCTCTACCAGTGCTTATATTTTGGAGAGTTGGTCCTACACTCTCTTCTAGTAATTGCAAAGTTTCTGGTTTAATTTGTAGGTCTTTGATACCCATCTTGACTTTTGCACAGATTATTAATAGATATTATTGTTTCCATGTTAGATGACGAGGCTGAGACCAGGAGGCTAATTAAGTAGCTCGAAGTCACTCAGCAAGTACATTTCAGTGTTTGGATCAGAACCTAGGTTGAACTGCCTTCCAAGCCTGTGCTGCTTCCCTGCCCAAGCAACAGAAGTGGGCATCTCAGCTCTCCACAGTTATAATTTAGGAGACATTCTCCAAGAGCAACCAGGCACAGTGGGAAGGAATGATGGGATTGATTAGCAATGTCTGTCATGGGCCCAGGAGTAAGACCTGGGAGCACCTATGCCGTGTGCTTACCATCCCCACACAGGCCCGTAATCTAAGATTCAGTGATTCTATATAATTTTATTTGGCATTATTTGGTGGCTACATTGAACTAGGGTTTGTTCAGCAAACAAGCTACTAGCGATATGCTTTCTTTAGATATAAGTTGAGAACACACCTTCTTCATAAGTGGGAGTTTCTACAGAGGGAACAAAAGGGGCATGAACTTCAGTTGTTTTCATGGGAAAGCAAGACGTGGGCTCCTATCGCAACCCTTTGTTAGTGCAATTTTATGTTCTAAGAAAACAAAGACAAAATATTACAAGGAAATGGGCCATTGTCTTTCATTTTTTAAAAAAAATACTTCATTGTATTTCAAAGTACAAGCTTTGGGAGATACAATATCTATCCTTCTCCCTCTCTTCTCACCCTAAAACAATCAAGCCCCATCAGAAAATTGCACAACTAGCTGCATAATAAATCCCTGCTTACATGTGCAAAGAGTATTACAAATACCAGTTTATCTCTTCCCAAGATACTTCAGCTAGGGAAGTCCTGCTTTCTCACACTGAGTTCTGGATAGGGCAACTCTGAGGACAAAAAGGGTAGGATCAGAAATGAGAACAACTTATTCCCACAAGCGGGGCTCAGTTCAAGCCGCTCAACCGTACTCTTGCACCTCTCCCAGGTGCCTCTGACTCCAGCTAGCAGACACTGATTGGAGAAGTGCTGCCTTCGCTTCTGTGCACAAACATGGCATGCCTAGCACGTGCCAGTCAACCACTGATTCCATTACAAGGTACTGAGTCCTGGTTATGTGCAAGGCCTTGGGCATGAACTCAGAAGACAAACCCTTGACTGATTTGAACCAGACGTACACTGGCTCACAGAGAGAGTCCATGAGTTTCATCATTCTCCTGCCTTAGTCTTTAGCAGCAGGACACTAATGAGGTTGGAGAATGCCTACCCTTCATTTTCAAAATTCTGTTTCCAGCCAGGCGTGGTGGCACAGGCTTTTAATCCCAGTACTTGGGAGGCTGAGACAGGAGGATCATAGGTTCAAGGACAGCCTCAGCAACTTAGTGAGGCCCTTCACAACTTAGTGAGACTTTGTTTCAAAATAAAAAATAAAATAGGGCTGGGGTTGTAGCACAGAGGTAGAAAACCCCTGGGTTCAATCCCCAGTACCCCAAAAATACCCAAATCCCATTTTCAGAGTCCAAAAATAAAGTTTTACTGGCATACGACTAGGCTCATTCTTTATAATGACATAAATCATTATGATTGTTATATATAATGATATCATAATCTGTAGCTGCCTTTGTGCTACAATGGCAGAGTTAGGTAGTTGTGACAGAGGCTGCATACAAAGCAAAAAATATTTACTGTCTGACTCTTAACAGAAAAAGTTTGGTGACCCCAAGGCTAAAACATGCCCTTTCTTTCTTCCTTTAAAATGCTTTGTGAGAATGTGTGCCTAGTCACTTTGAGTCCTGCAGGGGGAAGGAGCACTGGATGCCTGGACGGGAGCCCTCCGAACCCCCACAACTGACCTACGCCTCCAGGCGGACAGCTGTCACGTCCCACCTTGTTTTGGAATTTACCTACGTGCTGCCCCATTGCCCTTAACACCCTAAGGACAGGGTAACTGGCACCCCATGTCCGTTCCAGGGTTAGGCCCAGTTGAGCGTGGCATGGAAAGATGTTTAATAAATGTTAGTTGAATATGTGTGTAAGGAATTGAGGGAAACCCAGTAAATGTATAGGGACCTGTGCATATGCCTCAGTAAACAAAAGAGATTTAATGAGTAAGTGAGAGCTTAAGTGATGGAGGGATCTGATAAAAGAAAGAAGATGTGAAGGAGTGTATGAGTGAGAGGATTCTTACAAGGATGAGTAATTGAACAAAGAATTCAGTATTTACGTGAACAAAGGAGGGCTGGATCTTTAGGTGGTTGGCTGGCAAGTAAAGCCAGGCTGTGGGGTCTCTACAGATGCAGGGAACACAGGTTGTTGACACCAAGTTCTGCTAGTTCATCCAATTCACCTTGCTTGCTCATGCCCTGCCAACGCTGGGGATTTTGAGGTTAATCAATACCCACCCTTTGCTGAGGATGTGTCCATGTTCAAGTGCTTTAATGTCTGGGCTCCCTCAGAAAGACAAAATCACCTGTACCCCTGGGTTTAAGGCCAGGCAGCCATGCCACCCATATATTTAAAAATATGCCTTTAAGCTGGGCATGGTGGCGCACGCTTGTAATCCCAGTACTTGGGAGGCGGAGACCGGAGGATCCGGGTTCGCGGCCAGCCTCAGCTACTTAGTGAGGCCCTCTGCAACTTCGTGAGACCCGGTTTCAAAATAAAGTATAGAAAATAGGGCCGAGGGTATAGCTCAGAGGTAGAACACCCCTGGGTTCAATCCCCTGTACTGCAAAAAAATAAAAACAAAAATATGCCTTTGGCAGATGCATCCTCAGGCCCATCCCTTCCACTTGCTAAAGGAGAATGAGATACCCCAGAAGATGAGGGCCACCACACCACACATTCAAGGGTGCAAGGGATGGGCGACATATTGGTTTTGGAAGAACTTTATAAACATGGTCATTCTAGCCAGATAGGAAAACACGGAATCACATTATCCCCATTATTCTGTCTCTTGTTTCCTTTCTAGAACGTACTTTATTTAGTCTGGTTCTCTGCTCGTGGTGTGTGTGTTAGTTGTTTTGCTGACTCCCTCCTTAGAACATAAGCCCCATGCAGACAGCACCAGGCACATGGAAAACTCAATGAATATTTGTTGGAAATAAGTAAAACACAGTCTGGAAACCAAGTCAAGCGAACCAGCCATCCTAACCATCTACAAGGACACAATCCCTCGCCCACTGGTGGACCTGGATTTGACTCTGCTGCCAAACCCCACCAGTGACCTCTGGCATGCCAGTTCTCCTCTTCAAAGCTCAGGGGACTGAACCCGATGGCCTTTAAGGCCCCTTCCAGCTCTCACATACTAGAATTCTAAATTCAGGGACTTGGGATTTTTTAAGATTCGTATAGTTAACATGAACCTGAGGCCCCTGCCACAAATCTTTTTTTTTTTTTTGCGGTACCGGGGATTGAACGCAGGGGCGTTCTACCTCCGCGCTACGCCCCCGGCCCTATTTTTTATACTTTATTTTGAAACCAGGTCTCACGAAGTTGCGGAGGGCCTCACTAAGTAGAGAGAGAGAGAGAGAGAGAGACAGGGAGAGAGAGAGCGAGAGAGCTGAGGCTGGCCGTGAACCCGGATCCTCCGGTCTCCACCCCCCAAAGTACTGGGATTACAAGCGTGCGCCACCACGCCCGGCTCCTGCCACAAATCTTAAAAAAAAAAAGGCAATTACATAATGAATGGCCATTTTATCTGGCCTTTGGCCGGGGCAAGGTGACACTAGGTGTGATGACATCTCTGCTTTGGCCAGTGGTCATCTGAGCATTATGTGTGAAATGACCCCAGTGCTGCCATGGCTCTCCCTCAGGCTTTGCCAAGCCTCTGCTCAGAGGCAAAGCCCAGCTCAACAGCATGCTGCCTCTCCCTCCTGAAAGTCTTAAGTGTGCCCATAAAACCTCACGAGAGGAATGACAGGGAATTTTTTCACATATCTTTGAAGAGTTTCCAAAAACTGGGCAAACCTTTTCTTGCCCAACCCAGCAAATGAAGGAGAGAGAGAGAAAGAGAGAGAGAGAGAGAGAGAGAGAGACTCATGTCTGAGGTTCCAGCCCTCACCGGCTCCTGCCCTCTGGGAACCTTCCAGCCCTTGAGGCCAACAGCACTTGATCCTACCTCCAAAATACACGTGCTGCCTTGTGTGGGTAGGGCTAAGAGAGCGGTTCTGAAGTCTAACTGCTTAGGTTTGAACTCCAGCCTACCTTATGTGCTCACTCTGTGGCCTTGGGAAAGTTACTATGATATGTTTTTTGGCTTTGATATTTTTATCTGTAAAATGGGAATCATAATGATAATAATGGTACTTAGTCCTTTGGTTTGTTATGAAGATTACTCTAGAAATAGAGTGCTTAGGAATGTGTGGCCCCTAGCAAGTATTCTGTAAACACTGGCTCTTGTGGTGACTTTGGAAATCTGTTTTGATTTTCCCTATTTTATCTAAGTGAGATAACAGGCCCCTTAAAAGCAGGGACTCACTGGGTATAATGGTGCATACCTGTAATCTCAGAACTTGTAAGGCTGAGACGGGAGGATCACAGGTTCAGGAACAGCCTAGGAAATTTAAGGAGACCCTCAGCAACTTAGCAAGACCCTGTTTCAAAATAAAAAATAAGTCTGGGGATGTAGCTCAGTGGTAGAGTGCTTACCTAGCCTGTGTGAGGCTCTGGGTTCAATCCCCAGCACTATAAAAAAAAATTAAGTCAAAAATAAAATAGGGCTGGGGGTATAGCTCAGAGGTAGAATGCCCCTGGGTTCAATCCCCAGTACCAAAAAAAAAAAAACTCTGCTTTCTTTTCTCTTCTTCTTCTTTTTTTTTTTTTTT
>PVJS01016547.1:0-37343 GCA_004027185.1 Glis glis | reverse complement strand
TTCGTGTGTGTGTTTGTGTGTGTGTGTGTGTGTGTGTGTGTGTATGTGTATGTGTGTGTGTTACTGGGGATTGGACCCAGGGGCATTCTACCTCTGAGCTACACCCCCTAGCCCTATTTTGTTTTATTTTGTTGTTTTTCTTTTTGGTTTTTTGTTTTTGTTTTTTGAAACACAGTCACACTAAGTTGTGGAGGGCTTCGCCAAGTTGCTGAGGCTGGCCTCGAACCTGTGATCCTTCTGTCTCAGCCTCCCAAATACTGGGATTACAGACATGTGCTACCATGCCCAGCTGGACATTTTCTTTAAATTCTGCCCCCCCCCCAAAAAAAAGACAGGTTTGTAAGCACTAGAATAGATAAACTCTATTTTTCCAGCTTTGGTGACAAATAGAATTATTTTAAATGATAGGTATTGTTAATCCCCAGTTAATTACAAAGTCCAAAAGATATAATTGTAAAACAAAAAACCCAGGTTTATATGTAATATTTGACAAAGAACTAGGAGCTCATACAGTGCTACATTTGGAAAATGTGGTCAGTAAATCAAATGACAAATCTATTACTTTTGTTTAATAAAATGTGCCTATTTTGTGACCTCAAGTGAAATCTTAAGCAAAACCAAAATTAACTAGGAAGATGATAAAGAATATTGATTTGGAGTGTGTGTGTGTGTGTGTGTGTGTGTGTGTGTGTGTGTGTGCTAAATTTGACAAAAATGTATGTTTTTTCATCTTTACAAAATAAGTAATTCTTAAATATACTAGGATTGAATTAGTTTTAACTGGATTTGTTGTGTTATTGTATTACTACTCAGCTAGAAGATTGCTTTTGTGAGTGGCAGGGAAAAAATGAATGGCTACAATAAATTTTCATCTTTATTCCGAGCCTTTTACCTTTGTTGGTTAGCCTGTTTGTCTCTTTGTTTATTTAGGAGATACACTATGCCATGGTTCCTCTCTCTCTCTCTCTCTCTCTCTCTCTCTCTCTTTGTAGAAACTCTCTTTATATGATTATATCTTCTTTTTTTCCTTAAAGACATTTTTCCTTCTTTACTTTGATTTCTCAGCATCACAAATTTGAACAATAGTGTGCACAAATTAAAACCAGTGGCTCCATGTGAATTTTATTGATTTCACCCCTCTTTTTATACTTCTAAGATGTTACTTTCATGTTAAAATGCAGACCATCCCAAAGCAATTACAGAGAAGAGGAATGAAGTTGTGATTATTAAGTTTCAGTGATTAAAAGTATTCAGGCACAGAGAGAAGCCCCGGATTTCTTATTCTTATCAGCTGTGTCCCAGGAACAGAAATAGCAACAAGATGTGTGCGGTTGTGGCTGGATTTCTGTACTCCTCTGAGGTCAATTAATCTGTCAACTTCACTCAAATTCTACTCATATTTTAAAACTAGCACTACACCTAAGAGAACTTGAAACTAAGCCCTGGGTTGGTTTTAATCAGAAATATTCAATGTACTATCTGACATTGAACACCCACTCCTCTCTTGGTAATATAGATGTATCACTCAAGAAACCAGCAAAAAGAAAAAATGTATCCTCAGTTTAGTGGCTAAATGAAGATTAAGAATGTAGTTTATTCCTTGAACTACGTTTACTGCATTTATTTCAGCCTATGTGATTTCTAGCGTTTATGTTTTGTGTGAACGGTGGGAGAAGCTCTCAGCTTGAGAAGAAGAGAAATAGATCCAGGTAGGGTCAAAGAGAGAAATCTATGTCATAAAATTGTCACCTCTGACTTCTACGCAGATGTGATGCCTCCTTAATGAGCATTGCTCGTGTTTCTCTCGTTGAAAAATGGCAGAAACAAAACACAGTGATACTGCCTTGCTCTGTCTTGGGCTAAGCACTGACACAATTAGAAGTCACATTCTGACGCTATCTCTGAATGTCTAATACAGATTGGCCTTAAAAATCTTTCTTGAGAGCAGAACATGACCCTCTTGAGTCCTGGCAACATAAATCTGAAATCACTCTTTTAAGTTGTCCTAAGAATGGAAGGCTGAACTGAAGAACAACATAGTTCTTGTGTTTAAGAAAATGACATTTTTTTCTACCTGAATTTGACCTTTTTGCCTTTATTTGAACTCCTACAACTTCTGGTTTGCGTTATAGGAGGCTGGCAGAAGAGCAAGTAAGAGTATATTTTTATCTACCTGTTGCACAGAATCTGGTCCTTTATGATTTTATAGAGTTAACTCTTGAAGGTGGTTTATATGTATTCGACTGAATTTTAATAATAAACCAGACACTTTAACGTTGCAAATAATTATTCTTGGTTTATTCTTAGACTCAAATTTATACTCTAGAATTTGGTTTATTCAGTCCTTTAATGTTCTGGAAAGGGAATCGTTTCAGCCACATATCAAATTATGACTTTATTAACAGGTATTTATTTGGGCTAGAAATTATGAGTTTTTTTGAGATGATGTAATCCAAAGTATTGCTGGAAGCATGGTGAATCATTTTGGATGATTTATGTGTTCAGATTGTTGGGTATATATCTTTGTTTATAATTGGTAGATATAAAGCTAGTAATACGATGAGTCATTTTTAACTCTTCCTGCAAAAGGCAAACACATTCATATTCAGAATGTTCAGTTGAATAAAAAGGAATTAAATAGATGAAGAATCTAAAAACCAAGGTAATTCTTCATAATATGCAGAGATTATGCTAATCTAAACCCATGCTTTCTAATTATAAAAATTATGTTGACGTGAATGAGAATGCTGCTTATATTGAGATTATCCCCATAGTGAAGATTTTCTAGTTTCATGTAGTTATACATCTTAAAATGGTATTCGCACGCTTGTCATCCCAGTACTTGGGAGGCTGAGACCGGAGGATCCGGGTTCGCGGCCAGCCTCAGCTACTTAGTGAGGCCCTCTGCAACTTAGTGAGACCCTGTTTCAAAATAAAGAATAAAAAATAGGGCTGGGGGTATAGCTCAGAGGTAGAATGCCCCTGGGTTCAATCCCCAGTGCCAAAAAAAAAAAAAAATTTTACATCTTCTCTGGAAACAATATTATAGATAAAAATATATATTGACTGCTTAATAATTTACTTTTGTAACCATGAATAACTTGCATATATCTGGATTATTTCTAGTAAGATTCATTTTTATCAGACATATTACTGATATTATTAAAATCTACTTGAAATAATGTCCTAGGACTCTATAATAACTATGGGAAAAGAAGTGATCCTAAGTAGTTAGCACTCTAATTATTTAAAAAGAAGCTCAAAAGTAGTATATAGAAATTAATCAAATAAATTGTATCAGACCTTTCTTTAAATATGCTTTGCATAATTAGGCATTATAACCTTAAAATGTCCCTATATGAAATAATTATTATAACAACTCAGACAAGTGCAGGATCAAGAAATAAAAATAACAATTCCAAGCCAGGTGTGGTGGTGCACGCTTGTAATCCCAGTACTTGGGAGGCTGAGACAGGAGGATCCGGGTTCGCAGCCAGCCTCAGCTACTTAGTGAGGCCTCCGCAACTTAGTGAGACCCTGTTTCAAAATAATAAAAAAATAGGGCTGGGGGTGTAGCTCAGAGATAGAATGTCCCTGGGTTCAATCCCCAGTACCACAAATATAAACCAATTCCATAAAGTATTCTTTACTAACATACTTAAAACAAGTCTAGAAAGGCAAGTAGAAGACTTATTACCTGGCTATCTTGAGCCTTATCTTTTATCCTAATAGTCCAATCATCAGTATAAATGTCTTGATTTGCACTATACATCATGATGAAGTTCCAAATGATAGGGACATACATGCACACAGCACTTGGTGAGCTTCCCCACGGCTCCCATCCCACACCCTACCCTTCCCTGTACCCAGTATTGAAATTGGCATTGATAATTTTCTATATGTACATTGCTGTCAACTGAAGTGTTTCCTTCATCAGGTCTCTCTCCTGCACTGACCTCCCTCCCCTAAACCCCATCCATCACTCCACTGGGGTTTCTCCTTTCTCTGGAGTCCCTTTTGTATCCCAATTTCTCCCTCGCTTCCACATATAAAGGAAAATATCTGACCCTTCATGTTTGTAACTGGCTCATCTCACTTAGCATAATATTCTCTAGTTCTATACATTTTCCTGCAAATAACATAATTTTGGTCTTTATGGCTGAGTAGAATTCCATTGTGTGTACATCTCACAATTTTGTAATCCATTCATCTGTTGATGGACACGTAGGCTGGTTCCATAACTTGGCTATTGTGAATTGTACTTCTATAAACATAGATATGCATGTTTCAATACAATATTCTGGCTTCAATACCTTTGGAAAGACACTAGCCAAATTGTATGATAGTTCCATTCCCAGTCTTCTGAGGAACCTTCACACTGATCTCCAAAGCAGCTATGCTAATTTGTAATCCCGCCAATGTATAAGAGTTTCTTCCCACATCCTCACCTGCATTTACTATTGTTTGTATTTTTTTATGATTGTCATTCTAATTGGAGTCAGGTGGAATCTCAGTGTAGTTTTAATTTGCATCTCTCTGATTATTAATGATGTTGAACAAATACCCTTTGCTGTTGGATTTTTTCAGCTCTTTTAGCATTCTGTACTTAGTAAACTGCAGAGAGGAGCCTGTAACATTTCTCTTTTCTTTTTTTTTTTTCTTTTTATTTTACCAAAGGTCACTTTTGCACAGGACTTAGCTAGTTTGCTATTTAGCATAATGCTCTGTGGGTGACCTCACTCAGGTTACTCAAATTTCAAAGGCTAGTTTTATAGTTTTTTTTTTCTAGCTAGACGAAATGCAAAGATTGAGGCCAAATTGAAATGATCTATAAGCTGGAGAACCATTCTCAAGCCAGGTTAGCATTTTTATTCATAATTAGTTTCTAATGATGTCTACAAGTCCATTGATGTTTGGAAAGCATAACTGTGTACAATTTTTATAATTATAAACAATCACACAAGTCAGGAAAATTGAGCCGATATTTCATAAAAATATGCAAAACTATGCCGCTGAAAGCTACTATTGTTGGATCAATCCGTTAAAGGAACTCAGGATTGTAGGTTGAGTTTTAAAGCATTTGGATATTGCAAAGCCTTGTTTGTGACAAATAAAAGGAAACAACAGATATGTCCATTCAGTAGTTAGATAAATCATGATATATTCAAATCATGATATATATAGGGAATACTATAGCTTTTAAAAATATTTGCAGATTAATATGTGATGTCAAGAAAATGTAAGACCTCTTATTAAGTAAGTAAATAGCATGCGTAAGAGTTATATGATGTTAACAAAGGTAATATAAATATGTCCTTTATATATGTTAAACATTTTCTGCAACAATATACAAAGAGCAGTTTATGTGAATTACATGGGAGGAAAGGGGTTTCTGTACTTCTAATTCTACCATATCGATGTATTACTTTTTTTTTTTTTTTTGCAGTACCAGGAATTGAACCCAGGGGCGTTCTACCTCCGCGCTACACCCCCGGCTCTATTTTTTATACTTTTTATTTTGAAACCGGGTCTCACAAAGTTGCGGAGGGCCTCACTAAGTAGAGAGAGAGAGAGAGAGAGAGAGAGAGATGAGGCTGGCCGCGAACCCAGATCCTCCGGTCTCCACCTCCCAAAGTACTGGGATTACAAGCGTGCGCCACCACGCCCGGCTGATGTATTACTTTTAATTGTATAAACTTAACAGTTTCTATCTGGAATTTTTAAAAAAACACTCATACTCTTTTTTATATAATTTTATTGGTACATTGTAATATTATGTCATAGTGAGATTCAAAGTGACACCAAAATACATTTACATATCACTTGGTATATTTTTCTCCATATCCCACCCTGCTACCCCACCCCACCCCATACTGTTAGTGAGATTGGTAGAGATTCCTTCATGTATGGACATAGCATTATTTAAACTGTGTCCTTCCTCAGTCTTTGTTTTTTCTTCCCTTTCCTTTCTCCTCCAATCTCCTTACACTATTCAACTGGTTTCTCTCCTTGACTGAAGTCCCTTTTGAAAACTCGTACTCTTTAAATTCTTACATCTTTTCAAGCTGCAACATTAAGAATCATGTTGTGGCTATATGGAGATGCTGTGGGAATACTGTTGTGTTTCTAGGGAGGGGTGAGAACTTGGGACTGTAAGAGGGGAGATGGCTCATGCATGGGGTCAGCAAACCTGGTTTGAAATCTGGATCTTCCATTCAGATGAGTTAATAACCCCAACTACAATAATTCACGGAAAGTTCTTAGCATTGGTTCACAAACACAGTAAATAAACAAATGATATTTATATTGTAGTGTGAGGGGGATGGTTGGGTTTGAGAAATTTTTACAAAGATTAAATGAGCAGAACTGGGTTTGATTATCTGAAGGGGAAGATGAGACAGAGGGAGGAGTTCCCGCATTGAGGAGGACTCCCAGGTTGGTTTTCTGGCATGAGAAGCTTGTGCGAACAGGAGACAGGAAAGTTTGGATCAAGATTAATTTGAGGGGGAAGACTGTAAGTTCTGTTTTGGACTATATTTCATTTGCTCATAAAACAGTTAAGCACTGGTGTCTGTGGACAGATTGTAGAAGAGGTATGGGGATAGAAATATAAATTTTGGAGTCATCAGCATCTAGATGATGTTTAAATTTCAAAGTACAAGTGTGCCTGGGGAGGGAGTAGACGTAGTCTGAGAAACTCCCACCTCGAAAGGCTTGGGGGAGAAGAAGCAGCTGCCAGCAAAGGGGACTGAGAAAGGATGATTCCGAGGGGCAGGAGCAGAAACCTGCGAAACAAGGGAAGAGAAGGGCTCCTCGAGGAAGTTCAAGGAGATGGGGCTGAATTAGAGGGAGTTGAGGGGTCCCATGTCATTATTCTCAACTCAAACTTCAGCTCTCCTGGGAGAGCATCACTGGCTTTCTAATAACTCTTCAAATACTGCATATTGAACCCAAAAATACTCACTTTATTTTCCCAATTTCTTTTTTGTCTGAAAATGCCAATATTACCTTGCCCGCTGCCCCTGTGAGGCAGTGAGTCACCCTTGGCACTTATATCTCACACACAATGATGGCCTTGCCTCAGTTGCTCTCCACTCAGAAGATCACACTGCAGTGCACTGTCTTGATGTATGTATTCACTGGGGTTAGAGTAACACTTCTCTTACCTCCATTTCCACATCCATCCACTCAAAAGAGATCGCCTTGTCATTCTTTTCTGCAGCCTAGATACTTCCAGGGAATCCCTGTTGACCATATTGTTGACTCCCAGATACTTTAGTCATTCAAAGCTTTCCAGTGTCTAATCTACCCACCTATCCAGAAGTGTCTCATCACATTCGTCGACTCAAGTGTTTCCATTAAGCTCCGGCCTGAGCCATTGCTATTTCTGCTATCCCTACGTTTTGGTTTGCCGAGTTCTTGCCTAGAACATGTTTCTTCCATGTGTCCAAGTCCTTGAAGACCAATTCTCAAAGGGCTTCCCCGAAATGAAGCTGCTGCACTCAGAATTTGTTGACTACATTAGTTTTCCCAATTAATTATTGTTTTGCATTATTGCTATTTCCTTAGGGATATCTAAACTCCTCTATCCTTCTCATCTCTCTCAGCAACCAGAATATTGTACTGTCTATAAGAAATATTTATTGAGTAAATGACCAATATTTTGGGGAGGCTGAGACAGGAGAATCAGTTTTGAGGCCAGCCTCAGCAACTTAGCAAAACCCTTAGCAACCCTGTTTCAAAATAAAAAATAAAATAGGGCTGGGGGTATAACTTGGAGGTAGAATGTCCCTGGGTTCAATCCCCAGTTAACACACGCACACACATACATACACACACACTGACATTTTCAGTCAGATAAGCAAAAAAAAAAAAAAAAAAAAACGAATGCCATATCTAAGTATTCTATTTCTTCCATAGTATGATCCATTTGATTTTTCTGACTCCAATTTATAAAAACTAAGAGATGTTATATGTTGTATTTTTAAAAATTAGTAACTAACATACTTTTCAGGAAAAGTAAACTAATCAATATAATTTTATATAACTACATGACTCGCTCTACCTTTTCTTGCATGGTAACTCGAACTCCTTGAAAATGCAATTTTTTGCCAGGCATGGTGACACACGCTTGTAATCCCAGTACTTAGAAGGCTGAGTCTGGAGGATCCGGGTTCACGGCCAGCCTCAGTTACTTAGTGAGGCCCTCTGCAACTTAGTGAGACCCTGTTTCAAAATAAAGAATTAAAAATAGGGCCGGGGGTGTAGCTCGGAGGTAGAATGCCCCTGGGTTTAATCCCCGGTACCACAAAAAAAAATGCAATTTTTTGAAGTAAATCCACCCTTATTTGAATATCATGTATGAGCCAAACACAGCCCTGAAGGTTGAGTTTTAAGGAAGCTTGCAGACTGTTTTTGCACCTCTTGAATCCTCTTGGCTGGAACTCCCACCATCAGGTTAGACAGCAGTTATATAACTGAGAAGGGAAACAGTAAATGGAATTAATGATCGCCTAAGAATTTTCTCTGTGAACTCGCAAATATGTGGATTATATCCAATTGGACTGAGTCAAAAGTAGCTATATAATGCTTTCTATGCTATTTTAAATCAAAGCTTTATTTATTAAAACAAAACAAAACACCAGAGAATTCTCTCTTTTACATGGCCACAAAAGGATCTGATCCATTTTTGACATAGAATTATTGGACTAGACCTGGAAAGTATTTTATTTGAAAAGGAAATGTAATGACTGCCATTCCAAAAATTTCTCCCTTGGAGGAAGATGTTTCACTAGGATGACAGTGATAAAATAGAAATGTCTTCTTGATATGTATACTTGCTTTAAAAAAAACTGATTTGTGGCTAAACTCTTGGCAGAATCACAAATGTGCTTAAGACTTTGTGTTTATTAATTACAGTGTCGTCCAAAGTGTAGTTATTTTTACCATTGTTGTACCGGTCAATGTGCACTTCCATTAAAACTTTTTTGCTTATTTCAATAGTCATTTCATAGCATACTCAGCTCTCTCTAAATCATTCATATACAATCTGATTTTGCCACACACATTTCCTTGATTTGCCATAACTATATGCAAACACTTTCATTAAAGAAACCAGGAGAGTTTAAATTTTAGAAACCTTAAAGGAAGAATTAATTAAACACACACATAGAAAACACCCTCAAATGTCTGAACTCTGGAAAAGATTCAATTCCAAATAGCCATGTATTAAATAGGCAGGTGAACTACTCTATAAAGACACTTAAACGGTGACCAAAATAAATAGCAAATCTTTAAAAACAAAACTAACTTTTCTTCTTTAGTATGCTTGTTTCTCACTCACTTTATTAAAAAGTTGAAAGATGCAGCTGCCAAACATATACATAAAGGAACAGGAATGCTGCGCTAATAATTTCCAGTAGAAGTCATCGTTTAGCTACCCTATGAGGTCCAGTCTCCACTGTGAATGCTACTTCACTCTTGTTAAACCACTTTGGAATAACCCATTTATTCCCAAAGACAAATTACCCAAGCCAATGCTGTTAATCTTGTTACAGATTGGCACTTATCATTATAGACTATATCAAGTTCTATAAGATTGTCTATTCTATTGGTTGAGGAAAACACTGTGGGCTCTGCCAGTGACAATTTCCCCTTAATTTAGGAATTCCTATTTCTTAGAGAGGCCAGCTGGAAATGAGTAAAACATTACAGAACCTTGCTTAGCTGTTGGCTTGGAGAATACACATTCTCTCCAAAATATATATCTTTGGCACAGTCTAGAAGTAAGGAATCTCGGGTAATCTCTGTGCTGGCCAAGTGTGAGAATTATTATTTTTAACCCCCAAGACACTAAAGTATTTTTTCCTTTTTAAGGAATTCAAAAATAAACCAGTGTTAGGTTTTTTTTTCTTTAACAAAAGTCTAACTAAATACCTTACAGTATATTTTTACTATTAGGTTTTCTGCTTCTTTGGTAAAGTTTTTAAGATGACATTTTATAGGATTTACAGCTTGAGGTGTTTTACAGTTCTTTGGGGGTTGTGTTTAACATACAGAGATTAATAGTTCCATAAACTCACTGACAAACTAGTTGATTATATAACCTAAATCTACAAATTTTCTTATACCACGATCTCCCACATGGTCTACACTGTAAATAATCTAAATATTCTGAATGACAAATAACTAGCCAGCCACCAAAATAGTGCCCATATGAGTTTTCTGAAGTCCTTAAATGAAAGGTAGAAACAACATCTAACCAATAATTTTAAAGTTTGGCATTTATTATATAATCTCAATAACTAAGATTAGATATAGAAATCTTGTTTTTGCCTCATTCTCAAAATCACATACTACTTCAAATTATAACTTGGTGAATAAAAAAAGAGAACATTTTCCATAACAACAGTTATTAGATAAGTTCACTTAGTCATTATATCCGTGTATATTTTCAAGATGTTATGACTAAACTAAAATCTCAAATTGCTGGTTCAGGACATATTTCATTCTTACACTGAACTGTTTATAGCTTTTTATTCTTTGAACTCTTTTGTGTCAAGCGTCAGAGCTCCTATCACACGCTTTTAATCCTAAACAGTATATTTTTATACTTCTTCTTTTCACATTCACTTTGAGAATAACTGAGAAGTCTTTATTTTTACAATGGAAGAATAATACTACTCAGTGTCTCCATTCAAGCGTAGTTGCACATGCAAATTAGAGAAAGAAAAACAGGCTAATTGTTGACTGCTTGCTGGACAATAAAAGTGTAAGGCATTAGCAAATAGATCTAGTGGATCTCAGAATCCATGCAGTGCAGAAGCAACACAGAATCAAGGATCAGTGAAAAGAATAAAATATCCTCTCTAAACCAAAGAGTAGCTAAGTGCTATTTTTAAATATCCCATTTGTAAAGGGTTCCCAAATAAAATTTAGTTGTCTAGAAGTACATAGGTTAATTTTTGGATTAGAGGACAACAGTGTTCTTTGGTGAGTTTAACAGAGACATGATAATGAGTAAGTTAAACCATCACCCACTATGGAAATTCCTACAAGATTCAACTTTTCAAAGACAGAAAGAAAATTGTATACTTTATAGAAGTAGGTACAAGTTGTACTGTGGACAGGCCTTGAAGAACCTACTGGAATCATAGGTGACTATTCTCTTCCCTTACTTGGGCACTGTACAGATTTGTAGATGGCTGTTTATTGGTGTTTGAGTAGCCCCTTTTCTTTTTATTAAACATGTTTTACTCATTTAAATATATTTCAGAACATGTCTCTGATCATTCACCAGTCTTTGGTGGATACCTACTAAATATAGTGGTCTTCATAGAAACTGTGGAGAAAAAATATATGTGGATTATTTTTTTAAATATATGGATTATTAGAAAACATTTTAACATTGTAAAATGAATATTTCCATATAAAAATGAAAATTTAGCAGCAGAGTAAATTCATAACCTTTAAATAGTTCTTTATACCATGTAATTGTACCATAGCCTAGACATAATTTTCCTCAATTCCTAAAATGTATCAGATTGGATTTGAAAAATTTTAGTTTCATCGGGCCACAGTTATTCAACAGCACACAGTGACTGCTTTTGAACATATAGAAAGTATGGTATCAATAAATGTTTCTAGGTAAACATCCGTTCCTTGAAGGTGTTCACATATATTTCAAGGTATTAAATCAACATCTTAGCAACACTTCCTATGAATGTTGTAAATAATACTATGTCATGAGTGAAATTTCCATGTTCAGTTTCTTGTTGCCTTTTAACCCTTCAGTAGTACCTTCATTAGTACCTTCATTTAACCTTCATTAGTACCTCCAGTAGTACCTTCATTTAACCCTTCAGTAGTACCTTCATTAGTACCTTCATTTAACCTTCATTAGTACCTTCATTAGTACCTTCATTTAACCCTTCATTAGTACCTTCATCAGTACCTTCATTTAACCTTCATTAGTACCTTCAGTAGTACCTTCATTTACCCTTCAGTAGTACCTTCATTAGTACCTTCATTTAACCTTCATTAGTACCTTCATTTAACCTTCATTAGTACCTTCATTTAACCTTCATTTAACCTTCATTAGTACCTTCAGTAGTACCTTCATTTAACCCTTCAGTAGTACCTTCATTAGTACCTTCATTTAACCTTCCTTAGTACCTTCATTTAACCCTTCATTAGTACCTTCATTTAACCTTCATTTAACCTTCATTTAACCTTCAGTAGTACCTCACCACTCATTGGTCTTCCACACTTTGCCTTGTCCAAGAGTTGGACTTCATAGCCATTCAGAGTTCATCTCACCTCTTTGTTTTTACAATAATGTCACAATTAAGCATTTGCTAAGAATTTTTCGAATGTGTTTTTTATTTTCTATAAATTGCTATTTCCCCTCATTTGTTTGTATTTAGACCAATCCATAAACTTGCCAAATCATTCTGGCATCTCAGCCTGCCTTCATCAGTACTAGCAAATCCTTTCCTTTCAGGGCTATCCTCTAATTTGGTAAAACAAAACAAAACAAAACAAACAAAATTTTTTAGGAGTTCACCTCTGTATCAATTACTAGATCATCCTTATATTTTTAGAAAAAATATAAACATCTGAGGTAAGTTCAATTACTAGACCATCCTTAGTCGTTTTCAGAAAAAAAATATATAAACATCTGAGGTACGTTTTTAGTCACCCTTTTTGTTACTGTAACCAAAATACCTGATAAGCACAATTTAGAGGAAGAAACGTTTATTTTGGGGGCTCATGATTTTAGAGGTTAGTCCATGATCCTGCCAGCTGTCAGTGGGGATAGCTTGGTGAAAGGGATTTAGGGCATGGCAGAGGAGGAAAAATCTGCACCCTAATCACGGCACGAAGGAGAGAGAGAGAGAGGAGATAGAGAGAGAGGAAGAAGGAGGAGGAAGAGGAGGAGGAGGAGGGAGGAGGAGGGAGAAAGAGGAGGAGGAAGGAGGAGGAGGAAGAGGAGGAGGAGGAGGGAGAGGGGAGAGGGGAGAGAGGAGAGAGGAGAGAGAGAGACAGAGAGAAAGAGAGAGACAGAGAGAGGGGGAGAGAGAGGAAGAAGGAGGAGGAGAAAGGAGGAGGAGGAAGGAGGAGGAGGAGGAGGAAGAGGAGGAAGAGGAGGAAGGAGGAGGAGGAGGGAGATGGGAGAGGGGAGAGGGGAGAGAGGAGAGAGGAGAGAGGAGAGAGGAGAGAGGAGACGAAAGAAAACAGGGACAGATACAGTCCCTGGCCATGCCTTCAGGGATCCACCCCTCCAGCCAGGAAGAAAGCAACGTTAATTACCCACACATGAGGTTTAGGGACATTTTAAATCCAAACCATAACAGTAACTAAAATTCTGCTCTGTATTTGCATAATCTTATACATTGCTTATTCCCCAGATAGATAGATCCCTTTCAGTTAGTTTATTTTAATAAAATTTTCTTAGGTAAAATCAAGTCCATCAGCTCTTATCACTTGGCATGATAATTACGGAAAGGAAGTAGAGATTTAAATAATGGAAATAGTTATAAGGTTTGATAATGTACACCTCAATTTGATAATGTATACCTCATTTTAAAGAAATATGAATTCTTTTTTTCTAGTTAACAGGTTGATTTGCTAACATTTGCATTTGAGTTCTCAAAAATTTGCCAAACAATTATAATCATTTTGATATTCCAAACTAATTTATTAAGCAAATTTCTTTTATCATATGTAGTGTTTAACACAAGCTACAGGGTAGATATAATGTAATGCCATCTTAGAAATTGTCACTAATGTCCCAATGCAAGATAAGATTTATTCCATTATTAGAAAAATATATGGTGAAATTATGTAAATACATTGCTCATGTGTAGGGAAGATCATCATTTTCTCAGGTAGATTTAAATGATGAATATCACTAAGCCAAAACAAATTTGACTTTCAGAGACTTTGGGGCTCATTTTTTATGGGAAGAAGGAATTACTAACATCAATTTTCCTCGTGCCTTGGTTTCTCTGTCAAAAAGTCTAACTCCAAAATCATCGTGAGCAATTTTCCAAGCTGTTTAAGTTTGTCCTAAAGATTACTACTTCCTTTTTACTCTAGTAAACCTGGGACATCACGATTGTGTTTCCCGTACAGAATGAAAGACTTCTAGTTCATGGAGCTTATTCATGAGCCAAATTGTTTCAATGATCCTTCAGGGCAATTTCCAACTGTTCTGGGAACAATATTTTTTGAGGCAATGCAAAGCTCCCTTTATGAAATACTCTAGTCAGTAAGTGTTCCTTGTAAAAGAAGTTTATCGATGGCAAGTCATCTGGTATACCTGTGTTTCGTTACCATTGCTGGCAAATTGATGTTGACATTTCAGCATGGGCCTTTAGTGGAGGTCTACAGTGCTGCCTTGTTTCAAATACACTTTCAACTTACTTGGTACCTGTTTGAAGATCAAGAGTTTAAGTTTATTAGAAAGCAGACCGAGAGAAAGGAGAAAGGAAGGGAAGAGGGAGATTAAAACTGATCCAGGACCTAAAGAAACGCTGACTTCACATCCCACTCCATGCATTCATCCTTCTTATTCATCAATTTGGAATTTCATAGCTCACAAATATATGGACCAAAAGTATACAGTGCCTATAGTAGAAAGGACAATAGCCCACACATGTACAAATAAAAACCATATAGGGCACATGGTGAAAAGAAGGTAGAGTTTGGAAGCAAAGGACTAACGTTCGAGGTCTGTCTCCTTCTCATGGGACGAGTCTTTGCGTGTTCTCCATGAGACCTTCCCTGATCATCCCATTCGAATTGTCAATGCCCCCCTCAAAAAGTAAAACTTTTGCCGGGTGTGGTGGAGCACGCTTGTAATCCCAGTACTTTGGGAGGCGGAGACCGGAGGATCCGGGTTCACGGCCAGCCTCAGCTCTCTTGCTGTCTGTCTGTCTCTCTGTCTCTTTCTCTCTCTCTCTCTCTCTCTCTCTCTACTTAGTGAGGCCCTCCGCAACTTCGTGAGACCCGGTTTCAAAATAAAGTATAAAAAATAGGGCCGGGGGCGTAGCGCGGAAGTAGAACTCTCCTGCGTTCAATCCCCGGTACCGCCAAAAAAAAAAAAAGTAAAACTTTCCCCATTCTCATTGTCAGTTTTAGTTTCTTACATGGTACCTGTAAATACGTAAAATCCAGTACATTTTACTTCATTATTTTCTCACTCCCCCCTCACCATAAGGGTCTGAGCTCAAGAGTGTGTGCTCCTGTCTGTCCCATTAACCCGCACCCCAGCATCCAGGACAGTGTTGTATATTGTCAGCTTTCAGTAAGTATATGTTGAATGCATGAATGAAATAAATTTCACATAACTAACTTTCCACTTATGAACTCAGTAGGGTTATGAGGAATATGTTCTATGTAAAACCATATTAGACAATACCCAAGATACATGAGGCATTTTATGTGTCCATCCATTTGCGTTTATTGTCTAATACATAGATCTGTTAGTATGTTTTCTGTAGTTCAGGTAGCTACACATCCTCAATTACCCAACACAGTCCCGCTGCGTGCCCATAGTCTAGGGATAATTATCATTGGCAATTGATTTCACAAATTTCCTGATTTGGATAGCAAATTATATGATTATTCTATCTAAAGATGAACCATGCACATGAATTGTCCGTGAGGCAAAAGAATTGATCTCATTCCACATAACCTGAATTATACCCAAACAAAACAAAACAACCCTTGTAATTTATCATTTAGTTTAATAGTAAAGGTAGTAGGATTAAAGATTGATCTGGCAGGATGGAGGAGAGGAAACAGTTTCTGATTGTTTTAACATAAGAGGAATATCAGCAATCATCTAGTATCAAACAGTGTCAAAGCATCCAAAATCTGAATTCATATGTGAAAATGTGAAATCCAATCCTAGCACCTTTTAGCTATAAAACTCTCAGCAATTTGCTTAACTTATTTGAGCCTCTATTTTCTCATCTGATTAAAATGAATAATAATAGTGCTCATGGGCATCATGTGAGATATTAAAATAAATATAACCTCTAACACAAGTGCCTGGCATATCATAAATGCTAGATACGTTCTAGCTACTGTTCGTATTGTATGGAGTCAAAGCTTTCAGGAGTAGTACTGCTGGTTTCCTTTGATCCCAAAGCAGCAAACAGTGGCTTTGCAGTGTGACTGATTGTTTAAATACTAAATAATTGGCTAATTGAAATGTGTGAAGTCGCAGAACTTCCACAGTGTATAGTAATTGGCTTCTAACTCCTGTGTTGTATGTCACTATTTTTTGTACATACTTTAGTCATCATTTTCATTGCTGTGATCCAAAACACCTGAGCAGGACACCCCTTAGAGGACGGAAGATTTATCTGCTCACAGTTCTGAGATTTCAGGGGCTCTGTCCATGTCAAGCCTGTTATGTCTGCAGAGCTCAGGGCATGGTGGTGGGAGGCAGAGAGAGAGGGAGAGAGCAGAGAGAGGAGGGACTATGTATAATCCCCAAGGCCACACCCCCAGGGGCCCCTCCTCAGCATGCAAGCCCCTCCTCCCGCCTGGCTGCCTACTGTCTGTGAGGTCCAGCAGGACATTCTCAATCCCAGCCATTACAGTTAACAAAGTTTATTAAATAAAATACCAGATTCATAGTATAAATAAGTTCTGCTCCTTTCACCTTATACACAGGACCTTGGTAATGAACAAATAGGCAAAAACCCAATAAGTAATGGAGTATTCGAAGACATTCAAGCAAAGTACAGTTTTTAGACTTTGTTTGACAGAGCTTGTGTCATACCACTATTAGGTGGCACAGTGAATAATTAAGTAATGAGATTAGTCTTTATATAGCTTCAACACTTAAAACTTGGCAGACAATAATAAGGTTTAATAACAAATTATTCAGAATTTTTACTTTCATAGTAATTTTGACCTGAACCTCTAGCTATGACTCACTGCAATGCTTTACTTAACTAAACAAAGGAAAAATAAGTCCCAGGTATGTCCGTTGCAATATTTAAAGCCAGGTCTCCTAATTTCAAGGCCAGAATTATTTTGTTGTTGTTGTTTTAACTCTTTTTTTTTTGCGGTATCAGGGATTGAACCCAGGGGCATTCTACCTCCGTGCTACACCCCCGGCCCTATATTTTATACTTTATTTTGAAACCGGGTCTCACGAAGTTGCAGAGGGCCTCACTAAGTAGAGAGAGAGAGAGACAGGGAGAGAGAGAGAAAGAGAGAGAGCTGAGGCTGGCCGCGAACCCGGATCCTCTGGTCTCCGCCTCCCAAAGTACTGGGATTACAAGCGTGCGCCACCACACCCGGCCTTGTTTTAACTCTTAATGTCTATTAATCACTATGATTAAAAATCGCTTGAGAAGAATATCTAATTACTTCTATCCCATTATTATCCAGGGAAAATTAAGATCTTCTCTGTACTTGTCTTCTATAATAAAAGTAATAGCTAGTAGGTATATTGGCATTTCAATTATTTCAAATACTGGTTCACTTTTCACATATTTATAATAGAAGTTTTGCCAAATTGTATTTTATAAAGAAAATGATTGCTATTAAGAGCTTGATTTTTATTATTAAAATATTCTAATGAAAATTAGACTCAAAGCTATTATAAGATTTAATTTAATAATGAAGCTTGTTCTATTAATTCCTAAAGCATAAATGATATTCTTTTAGTTAAATAAATTACAGAATTTCCAACATTTCCTTGGCAATATATTTATTTTAGGTTATGCCCAAATAGTCACAAAGCTTAACTTGCATAGGTATCGCAATAAACATACATTTTGAATATGCCCCATCTCGTCTAATTTTCTAATTTTTCATGAAAGGCACTATTCAGTCATCACCTGCTAATATTGTATATTTTGAGCTATAATGCATCTATAGTTATTTTATTTCATTTTTGATATTCCAGGAAAATGATATGCTACTTCCCTGTGCTCATGTCCTTCGGTTTTGATTATATAAGATTGATTGTGATGATCAAGAATCATCTGTGGCTGATTACCAGGTTATTGTGAAATATGATCGAGAACCTTCTTTATCTCATCAGAATGAATCCATCTATTCCTTTTTTATACTTTTATTACTGCATTGTGATTATACATTATAATGATTGAACCCAGGGGCACTCTATCTCTGAGCTACACCCCAACCCTATTTTATTTTCTATTTTGAAACAGGGTCTCACTAAGTTGCAGAGGGCTGTGCTAAGTTGCTGAGACTGGCTTTTAACCTGCAATCCTCCCGTCACAGCCTCCCAAGTACTGGAATTACATGCATGTGCCACCACACCCGGCTCGAAAAGATTTTTCTAAGAAGCATGATGTCTTTATGTAATTATATCCATTGTATAGAGTGGTATTAAGGTGAAGGAGAAAGTGGTATTTGAAGGAGAAAGATCATTTCAGTTACTCCCCTTAATTTAGTTTTCCTTTTGGTAAATTCTTTTTAATATAAATTTAAATTTTGAAGCTGGGTGTGGTAGCACACGCTTGTAATCCAAGTACTTGGAATGCTGAGATAGGAGAATCGCAGGTTTGTGGCCAGCCTTATCAACTTAGTGAGGCTCTCTGCAACTTAGTGAGACCCTGATTCAAAATCAAAAACAAAATAGGGCTGGGGGTGTAGCTCATAGGCAGAATGCCCCTGGGTTCAATCCCCAGTACCACACACACACACACACACACACACACACACACACACACAAATATTGTTTGAATATAGAAAACATTTTTTTTTTGCAGTATCGGGGATTGAACCCAGGGGCGTTCTACCTCCGCGCTACACCCCCGGCCCTATTTTTTTATACTTTATTTTGAAACCGGGTCTCACGAAGTTGCAGAGGGCCTCACTAGGTAGAGAGAGAGAGAGAGAGAGACAGGGAGAGAGAGAGAGAGAGAGAGAGACAGGGGAGAGAGAGAGACAGAGAGAGAGAGACAGAGAGAGAGAGAGACAGAGAGAGAGAGAGAGCTGAGGCTGGCTGCGAACCCGGATCCTCCGGTCTCCTCCTCCCAAAGTACTGGGATTACAAGCGTGCGCCACCACGCCCGGCAGAAAACATTTATATGGTTCAAAAAACAAAGCTACCTTTAAAAACCCTACTTAGTACTTTTATTCCTATTTCTATCTTTCAAATTTTTTTATTGGTGGGTGCATTGTGATTGTACATCATAGTGAGGTTCAGACTAATAGAAACAGCACACAGCACTGGTGTGTTACTACCTCTGGGTCCCACCCATCTCCCTCCTCCTCCCCAGAGATAGTACTGACATTGATACAGGTATCTTAATGTATGAACAAAAGATTATTTGGATTATTTCCATCATCACAGCTCCCTTTCCCTTCCCCACCTCCCTTACCAAATCCCCTTCCACTCTTCTCCAGTGGCTCTCCTCATTTTTCTGAAGTCCTCCTCGTTTCCTGGTTTCTCCCTAGCTTCCACAAGTGAGTGAAAACATATGACCCTTCACTTTCTGTGACGGGCTAATCTTAGCATAAATTGTTTTAAATTATCATAAATCTTACAGTGAGCTAGAAACAATTAGATCCTATAGTAGTTTAAAGAAATGGTCGGGGTAAAGGAAGGTAGCATCATATTTGTGGTTCTTTGGTCAGCTATTTGCAGAAAGCGGATAATTCATCAGAAACAAAGAGAATATTATGCAAAGTTATTTACAAAAGAAAACTTTAAAACAGAAAGGGATCAATTATCTATAGATTCATGTTAATGGCACATGCATAGAATTCCCGTTTTGCAGTAAGCTGTTTTCATACCTGAAGTATAGTTTTTTTATTGAACATGACATGACAGTGAACCTAATATCATTGACCATCTATCTGAGGAGACAAACTAGGCAATTAAAAAGTAATACTTGAAGATGAGAGGCAATACAAATTAGCTGATGTTGAATACTTTTGACCAGGGAGTTTCCAAATTAGGGCTCTGCAGCATAATCAACTAGATTTTTTTAATGCAGACACCTACATCCCATGTGAGCTTACTGACTTGGAAGTTCTATGCCTGAAATCGATTTTTTAAATCTCCCTATGTGATTCTGAATTATAGCCTCAGTATGGATATATGTTTTAAACCATAAACATTGCATAAGCATGCATAGGGGCTTGGGATAACACAGAACCCTTCATGGAGCAGGCTGGCTTGAAATTGTGTTTTAAGAAGAAGCAAAGGGAGCTGGGCATCGTGGCGCACGCTTGTAATCCCAGTACTTTGGGAGGTGGAGACCAGGGGATCTGGGTTTGCATCCAGCCTCAGCTCTCTCTCCCTGTCTCTCTCTCTCTCTCTCTCTCTACTTAGTGAGGCCCTCCGCAACTTTGTGAGACCCAGTTTCAAAATAAAGTATATAAAAAAAATAGGGCCAGGGGTGTAGCGCAGAGGTAGAAAGCCCCCCGCATTCAATCCCCGGTACCACAAAAAAAAAAAGAATATATATTTAGTTGATGTGTGGGATTCATTGGAAGACAGGGGACTGTAGACAAATTCAACAATAGTATACTAGGCTTGAGGATGATGAAGATTTGTACAGAATGCTTCTTAGGCAAATGAAAATAAGAAAAGGGATTGGGCCAGTGATGTTCATGAGGGAACAATTGACAGCAAAATAATACATTACTAATAATGACTTGGTAAAATGCAGAGAAAAAGAACATTAAAAATCTCATGTCTGCATATTTGAAAGGTTATTATTATCAGAAATCATTTACCAATTTTCAATCAGAATATCATATGCCAAGACTATTTATACAGGCTTTAAAATGTTCATAATCAAAATATCATATGCCAGGAGTATTTACTTAAATAATCCTAAGGGAATTAATGAACCTCTTTAATCAAACGTGGCTCAATCTTTATTGTATAAAAAAATAATATGGGCCGGATGCAGTGGTACACACCTATAATCTCAGTACTTGGGAGACTGAGACAGGAGGATCTCAGGTACAAGACCAGTCTCAGCAAATTAGCAAGACCCCTAGCAACTGAGTGAGACCCTTTAAAAAAAATAGAAAAGTCTAGTGTGTGTAGGTCAGAGTTAGACTGCCCCTGAGAACAATTCCAAGTAACATACACACAAAGTAATAGTAATAATTATAATAATAATAATATGTCTAGTAAATAAACATTTTTGGAAAACAAGCATATTACCTTTCTTACATATAACTTTAGTACTATAAAATAATGGTAATTTCTCTGTCAAATTAGTATCATTATTTGTGTCAAAAATTAAATCTAATGATCTCTATGGAACCAAGGGGCTTCTCTATAAAAGAGACATCAAATATGTATGATGTATGATCAAACATGTATTAAACATCATCACACATGTATGTATATACTATATGTATCAGATATATATGTATGTGTGATGTTTATACATCAAATATGTTCTTGCGAAATATCTTACAAAGAAAAACTACATTTAGATGATAAGCAATCCATTAAAAGTGCATTTTATTAGAGAAATACAGATTATCAAATATTCTTATTAGCATAATAATGGATGTCATCTAATTGCCCCAAAACTAGCAGCTATGTCAATCTCAGTTTGAATTTTTTTTTTTTTTGCGGTACCGGGAATTGAACCCAGGGGGGTTCTACCTCCGCGCTACACCCCCGGCCCTATTTTTTATACTTTATTTTGAAACCGGGTCTCATGAAGTTGCGGAGGGCCTCACTAAGTAGAGAGAGAGACAGACAGACAGACGAGAGAGAGAGCTGAGGCTGGCCGCGAACCCGGATCCCCCGGTCTCCGCCTCCCAAAGTACTGGGATCACAAGTGTGCGCCACCATGCCCGGCTCAGTTTGAATTTTGGTATTCTTGTTAAACATTTTAAGGCCAGAGCAAATCAAAAGGGCAAATAGATTTGAAAGACTTTATAGAGTATCTATCTCTACAACTGGGTATATGCAAATTTTGAAAATCAATGACTAAATTAAAGAATAATGAATCAATTATTTGTTGTAAACTAGATAGTAGCCCTTTGGAAACTGTCTGCTCAAGTTATTACTTTGTCATCCACTCTCTTCCTTTCAAGACATACTCTCAAACTTCTATGTCCAATGTCCTTCAATATGGAAAGTTCTGCCCGAGGTCAGCTGGAGGGTCTTAATAATAGGGTGCTCAGGTTGCAAGCTTCAAGGTTCCCAGCTCGTGTTTTGCATTGACGCCAGATGTTGTTGCTCGTATTTAATTTTAAGAAATATACAGAGAAAGTGCCTCGCGGTCTAGAAAGGGGAAACGACAAAAGAACTTTTAACACACCTTGTATCTCTCCTAGTGCTCGATTACCTGTGGCAAAGGGATGCAGTCCCGTGTCGTCCAGTGCATGCACAAGGTCACAGGAAGACATGGAAGTGAGTGCTTTTCTTCAGAAAAACCTGCTGCCTACAGGCCATGCCACCTTCAGCCCTGCAATGAGAAGATTAATGTCAATACAATAACTTCACCTAGACTGGGTAAGTGGGTCGAAGAGTGGACAGCTCTGGGAAACAAATAAAGAAACGTTCTTCTATATTGCATATCACTTCCAAGGCTGCAAGCTGTAAAGCTGTACTGATTAGTTTGGTTTTGACTAGGTTGGATCTATTTAAATATGATTTAACCCAAATGTCCAGGTGAACAAAACAATCCTAAAGACTAAACTATGTTGATTCTTGAATATGTCTACTCAGAGCCTGTTCCAAGAAGTACGAAGGCCACACCACCCCAGGCCACTTTAAAAAGAGTTAAAGGATGCAACCAAATTTTGGCTTCAGACCAGTACCATGGCAATACAGTAAATTAAGTTAATATCTGTGGAAAGGTGAAGTTGTAGTATAAGGCTTACATCTCCCATGGTTAATAGCCTTCCTGTGATGCTGGGTACAAATTATCTTTTAGAGAGACATAGAGTAAAATATGGCTTTCAGAAAGAATGGATGCTTGGACCTAGACCAGTGAATAAGAGGGTCTTATTTTTTACCTTTGAGGATATACCAGTACATTTTAAAATGGTAGTTATATGTTGATAGGTACATTATCGTTTTATGAAATACTTTCATATTTATTGTCAATTCCTGTTAATCTAATCTCCCATCAAGAAGTAGTATATTTTAATTAGATGTAGCCTGTACTTGCATATGAAATACTAATGAATGTAATATCTTTTATTTCTGTGAGAATTAGTGGGTTTTAACAGCACTGCTACCTTGCTGTCAGTGGCTTAATTTATTTTTAACACCTTCAGGTTTGACCTGTACATATAATCAATCTCCAGGAGGACAATTTGAGTCCTGTAGAATACTGCCCAAATACGAAGAACTAAATTATAATATATGAACTTTTCCAACGACAACATTCAATGAAATGGAAAATCTTGATTTTCAGGCTTGTCCAAGCCAAATAATTAACATTTCTAAGAAATAATCAGTTCAAGTAGAATAAGACTAATTAAGACAAAAAGCTAAGCAATCCTGAAGCAGATGCCCCAAATCCACCTATTCAACAACAACATAATCCCTTCCTCCAATAATTGCTTGGAGTCCTTGAAGTATCATTTGGCAGAAAATAATGGATTAAGAGAAGAATTTTATTAAAATCGCATTTTCTCTATTATTCCTTGAAGGCGTACACCAAGACACAGAAGCACAATGGTTGGAAAATCTAAGTTTGTTTAAAAGTAAAAATAATGAACCAATTTTAAGTAGTAATGAAAAGAACTGGAGACAGACTCTTACATTACACATGCTTGAATATACAATTTCTTCTAAAAAATTGGACTTTTGGTCAAATCTACATGACCAAATTCTCTATGCCAGATTTTCATTTTAAACACTTTATTGGTATTAATTTTAGTAACTTATGATGATCAGCTTTGATTTTACAGAGGCCTGAAGTCTCAACCTCCAGATACTCCACCTAGATAGAGCTTCTATGCAGGAGCCTAGGAGTGTGAAATGAATGTGCGCGTAGTTTTATTTTGCTATTTCTTTATAATTTTATTCATAATGATACTTATAAACGTACAATCCCATAAAGTTGGATATATTGTGCACATTTATTTTTCTTTTTAATTTTCTCTACCAGCTGGGCATGATGGGTGCATGCCTATGACGCCCAGCACATGCACCCAGTACAGGGTGCATGCCCAGTACTGAGGATCATAGGCATGAGACAAGAGGATCACAGATGCAAGACCAGCCTCAGCAACTTAGCAAGATTCTCAGCAACCTAGCAAGACCCCATTTCAAAGAAAAAAAAATTTAAAGGGGCTGGGGGTGTAGCTTGGAGGTAGAATGCCCCTGGGTTTAATGGCACACACACACACACACACACACACACACACACACACCCCAAAAACTTCTCTACCAAAATCCAAAAGAAGCTTAAGTGGAAAGCATTAAGTTGAAGCTTAGAAGTATCACACATTGAGCCGGGCGTGGTGGCGCACGCTTGTAATCCCAGTACTCGGGAGGTGGAGACCGGAGGATCCAGGTTCGCGGCCAGCCTCAGCTACTTAGTGAGGCCCTCCGCAACTTCGTGAGACCCGGTTTCAAAATAAAGTATAAAAAATAGGGCCAGGGGTGTAGCTCGGAGGTAGAATGCCCCTGGGTTCAATCCCCGGTACCACAAAATAAAAAAAAGGAAGTATCACACATTGAATCTGGGAAATCTATCTTTACTAAGCTTTGAAAAATTCTTAAGTAAATTATTTACTCTTTTATTACATGGTGTGTGTGTGTGTGTGTGTGTGTGTGTGTGTGTGTCTTTGTGTCTTTTCATTTCCAAAAGGCTTTCTTAATGAGTCAAATGAATGCACAAAAAAATTCTCCACTTAAATGATTGAAGTTTATTTCTACTAATGACGCCTATGATATCTACATGGACTGAGTTCACTACGTTCTTTGTCACAGCTGCTCTAACTTTCAAGTGCCTGGGAGATCAGTGGCCTGTGTACTGCCGAGTGATCCGTGAAAAGAACCTCTGTCAGGACATGCGGTGGTACCAGCGCTGCTGTGAGACCTGCAGGGACTTCTACGCCCGGAAGCTACAACAGAAGAGCTGACCTCCAGCAGGCTGGCTGGCTGGCTCACAGCTCACTGCAGTTACATTATTTATAAACACACACACTAGCATGTTTTTCAGACCAAATATTATCAGGTTACATATAATTTAATCAAATTAATTTATTTTTTTTCCCTCGCCAAACATCCAATGTGGTGTTTTGGTTATTCAAACATTTTGATTTATACTATAAGGTTCCATAAGTAATTTTATAGGAATGAATATGTTGGATCCAGTAACCTAATAAAAAGAAAAAAAAGATCATTAAACTTTAAAAATGTTTTTAAGTTAGGGCTGTCTCTAAGGTGCTACTTTCTCTCCACTAATACCATTGAGTTATACAGTACATATACTACCTTGGCATAATAATTTAGCTATATACAGAGAAAAATCATGGGTTTTCTTTTTCTTTTGTTTTTTTTTTCTTTCTTTTTTTTTTTTTTTTGGTGTCCTGCTGCAGAATTAGCCCATTTTCTGTCATCTGCAGATGTATAAACATAACAAACCTCATAGTGTTCAGAAGGTTTTTAGAGAATGTATTATGCTATTATGAATTTGGTTCTGATTTAGAGACATCCATAGGAAAAATTCTACTGTAATTATAACCTTATTTTAATAATGGAAAAGAAAAGTCAAAGCAGACTTTGGTCGTGTGGGTGAGCGTGTACTTGAACACAAGTATTGTAACAATGAAACACTGTAATGATTTACACTGAATCACCATTGCACTGTTGATAGAGTGTAGAGAAACTGTTATAGAAATGGTAACATCCTACAGAAATGTGTATTATTTTAACATGTTGTCATTAGATTTTAGCTTTTTAAATATTTTGAACAAAGGAAGCATTGATCCACCTCGTATCCGTTTAGCAGATTTATTAAAGAGGATAGTGCTTAGACTTACAAATGGTAATGAGAAAATTTAGGGAATATTTTTCAGCTTTTTTCCTGGGTATAAGCAAAAATGGAAAGTAGATAATACTGTGGTAGTTTCATTGCTTTTTTTTTTCCTTTTAAAAATTAAAAAGTTTTACAATTCTGTGAAACGTTCAAAAGCCAGCTTAAATTTTTTTCTTGTGAGAAAATATTGTACATGATTCACATGATGTCTTAGATTTTTTTCAATAAAATATGTGAAACTTCCTTTTGGGAGATGATTCTTCATAGATCTTTCATATTTTCAAGTCTGGCAAGAAAAGGCGCTATCTGCTTTCGTTCTGAAGTATGGTGTAAAAGACGTTTGGGTGGTGAACCACGTGAAAGATGGAGGTTGTGTCTCTCTTTTGCTTACTTCTGGTTATACAATTTTCAGATTCTCTAAAACTGAGGTCACTTTCTTATAATACATCCCTGCTGTACGTGCACGGACCACCTGGCTCTTCGTGTTACACTGTGGGAAATGGGACACAGGCGACCAGTGCGAGGAAATGTGGAGTCTCTGGCTGCTGCTATTGCTATGAGTAATAAAGTCCTTTGTCTCTAACCCAGGAGTCTTATGTCTTCTGCATTAAAAATGGCAGGTGAACTGGGCGTGGTGGCGCACGCTTGTAATCCTTGAAGGTGGAGACAGGAGGATCTCAGTGAAGCGGGTGTCTCCTCTTACAGGGTTCTTGTCCAGTGAAATTTGACAAATGAAGTCCAAGGACTAGCGAAGGGTAGAGAAATATGAAAGTTTAAGTCAGGGAAAGATAGAAGACAAAGCAGCACACCCCCCCACCTTGCAAGGGGAGGGAGTCCCGGAGAGAGAGTGACCTCTAAGCTCTTGGGGAGTGGGCTTTTAAACCTTCCTGAGGTTTTCTATCTGTTCTTTTATGATTGGTCAGAATTCGGTTTTGGGGAACCAATGACTTTTGCACAATTTTGATCCTTGATTTGAATGATTACCTGTGGGCTGGTCAGGACCCTGTTTCCTGGCACCCATCAATCTCTCACCTTCCTACTTACCTCCCCCAACGTCACAGGAGGGGGGATGCAGATGGCTGCTTTCATTTTTTCTGTTCCCAGGTCCTCTGCCCTGCCTCTTTAGGTGTCAAGGACAACCTCAGCAATGTAGCAAGACTTTCAGCAACCTAGCAAGACCCTCTTTCAAAATAAAAGGGGGGGGGCTAGGGATGTAGCTCGGAGGTAGAATGTCCCTGGGTTTAATCCCTAGTATCAAAAATAAATAAGTAAATAAATAAATAAATATTTTTTAAATGTCAGGTGAACTTGATAGATTACAAGAGAAAAACCTCAAAATTTTCACAGTACTTGACCACACTTCCCTCATTAACATTTTCACCTTCATTTCTTTTCTTTCTTTCTTTTTTTTTTCAGCACTAGAGATTGAACCCAGGGACATCCAGCCCTATTTTTTATTCTTTATTTTGAAACAGGGTCTCGCTAAGTTGTGGAGGGCCTCCCTAAGTAGCTGAGGCTGACCACGAACCCGGATCCTCCAGTCTCAGCCTCCCAAGTACTGGGATTACAAGCGTGCGCCACCACGCCCAGCTTCACCTTCATTTTAATAAGTTGGTTTTGACATTGGGGTGATTTTATTTCTAGATTGTTCCTTACTATGTAAATCCTTTCACTCAACTGCTGATCTCCACACATCTTAGGAAAGATAGTAGGTGAATAGAGAAGAAAAATAAGAAGAAACACATTTCCATCCCTTGATTTCTGAATCTATGAATCTCAGTAGATATAGTATCATCTATTGGTCAATGATTCAGAACATATACGGCATTGTAGAGCCAAGACCTCACACCTCAAAAGTCTTTTCATTCAGCTGGTGCCAGAACTAGATCTGTGTGTGTGTGTATGTGTGTGTGTGTGTGTGTGTGTGTGTGTGTGTGTGTGTGGTACCAGGTTCTCTCACGAAGTTGCAGAGGGCCTCACTAAGTAGCTGAGGCTGGCCGCGAACCCGGATCCTCCGGTCTCCGAGAACTAGATCTTTTTAAAACGGACCCTCATTCTTTGAGGCTTCAGTGCGATGGGGAGATTGGTAAGACGTTTATGGGCACACGAGCCCATTGCCACATTTTATTTGTATTAAACAAGTTCTCTGAACAGAAGCAGTGTTGCTTGGAATGCCCAAACAGTGAATGAGACACGTGTTACATCCCCAGATGGTGTTTTGACGGAAGCATGGCGGGTTGAGAAGGCAAATTGGTATTCAGAGTCAGTGACTATTTCTGTGAGAACAAGCTACTGCCTACTTTGTGACAGAAGTACTCTAACCTGATCAAGGTGGGCTGGTCCTCCTACACGATGGTATTGTATCGAGGACACAATATCTTCTCTGCAATTGTGAAGTTGGACCCTCAACAGTGACTGTAGGTAGATTGACCTTGGTGCATGGAAGTTCATGTTGCTGAGGCAGGCATAATTTCCACGCCTGCTGCCAAGTTTTCTTTTTTTATGAGCCCATACTTCAAGGATAAAGGTGGCTAGTGAAAGAGACTGGCCAACACCCATAGGGTAAGTCATCTTAGCCACCTGATAATTCTGATCCTTCTCTCCTAAGGCTACTCTTTGGGAAGCAGTCAAGTGGAATGTTAAGTAAATAAACTATTTGAGTCGGTCCACATACCTTCTTCCCCCAGAACTTTCTTGTCACCGATTTTTAAATCTTGCTCCTTCTAAGTTCCTGCCAATGCAGCTGAACCATTGGCCACAATCCAGAAATTATTGCATTATCAGACCTCCAAGCCTCAAGGTGCATTTCCTTCAGATAAAGTGAATAGCCAGATGCAAGTTCTTTCTAACTGAAAGGATTTTTCTTACTACCCTCTGGCAAGGTCACCTCTGTTTGGGGTTGTAGAGCTACTGCTAACTACTCTGGGTGGTACTAGCATATTGCAAGGAACCATTAGCAAACCAAGTCTTATTTTCTATCTCAGTCAGCTGATCATAAGAGAGGCTACCAGACCCAAAGTGTGGGTTGAGAGCATAGATGCAAGGCAGCAGTAGTAAGCCCCTTAAGAATGGAAGCCAATGGAAGCCAGTTGCTCTTGGAACTTACGTATGCTTTCAGAATGGGCTCAGGACTTCTACTCAGGTGATCTGTGAATGGGCTTGGAAGGTCAGATATCATCCAATTTATAATCAGCAGTCCAGGTTGCATGGGAATTTGGTGACCCATGATCATACACTAAGCATTTACTAAGATCTATAGCAAGCCAGAAGTTGCCTCCAAAGGCAAAAATAATTATTTGTAGAGGATTACAGTTTGGCTCTAAAATACCAAAGACCTCACTATGATTCACCAATTGGAGCCTGCCAAAGGCTTCACATGGGATCCCTATGTGACAGCAATTCTTCAAGTGCCATCTTACCTGCCGTGCCATATCAACCCAATAGCAGAATAGCTTCAGCTGCAGCCTGGACTTACTGCAGACTCTCCTCCTATTCTGTGCATTACAAAAAAACCTGGAAGTTTTCGATGTTACTCATTTATTAGTCTCAGAAAACAGCATTCCCAAATAAGGTATAAATTGCCACATTAGCCCAACTGGACTTTGTGTCTTTCATAGAAAGAGCTAGATGTAGGAGCTGGCCCTTCACCTTAGAAGGGATATTTCAATATGCCATTGAGTTCTAGAAATTTCACCATGGTGTGATGTTCCTAAAGTTTTTCTTTTAAGATTTAATTTGGAAATTTATTTTAAATGTGTATCTAGTTCAAAACATAGAATATTCAGTAACAATGAAACAGAAAGCATCAAGGAATGCAACCGTAAAATATTAGAGATTTCCTGAAGTCTGGCAGTCTCTCAAACTGATTATTAGGTTACAAAAATGAAGATAAATATTGGGGGAAATGTATTGGTCTTTTTGCCAGATGTATAACTTCTTCACCTTCATGTTGGTGTTTCTTGTTGCAATAGAAACTTGAGGAGTGTATTTGAGTGCTTACTCTCCTCTTGTCCCACTCATCTCTGTTGATTTAGGAAATGTTTGAAACCACAGCAGCCTGACAGTCCATTGCTTCTTCTCGTACCCAGGTGTGGAGTTGACTGAGTCAGGCTGTCAATGGTAATGACAAGGGCCTCATCCTGCGCTACAAAAGCCTTCAGTGTTACTCTGCTCAACTATGCCCTGATATTAGTCACCTTAACCTTTTTCTTTCTCATTTTTTATTGGTGCATTATAATTACACATAGTAATGGGATTCATTGTGACATATTCCTATATGCATATAAAATATGGAACATTTCACAGCATATCATCTTTGTGCAGGGGCCATTCTAATCTTCTCTGGACCATCCGATATTAGTATATGTGCTGTTGAAGTGAGAACATCCCTAAAGTTTTTAGGGATCTAATTTACTCTCTCTGTCATACATAAATCTTATTAAGCTGTCTATGTAGTATTATTAGTGATGACTTCCTGTTCACCAGGTCAAATAAATGTGAAGTCATCAATGGGGTAGACTATCATGATATCCTATGCAATATAGGACAATATATGATATCCTAGCCATATAGGGCTCCCTGTGGGTAGGGATCCCTAATGTCAGACAACAAAGGTAATTGCTGGATTATACCAACTGTTATTGATAGTCTTTCTGAAGAAATGAATTTAAAATTTTTCTGCCAGCTCCCAGGTATATATTCATTTGCTCTGATAACATATTTGGAACAGCAGCTAACACTGGGGCCACCATCTGATTGATTGTGGTGCACCAATGTAATTCTTCAAGATCTGTCTGTCTTCTTCACAGTAGAATAGGCAAAAAGAATAAGAATTGACTACCCCTGCATCCTTTTAATCCTTAATGGTAGAAAAATTCTGAAATCCCTGCAGGAATGCAGTATTGATTTGGTTTCAAATCTAGAATGTAGAGGCAAGTCCAGGGACTCCCATCAGCCTACCACTGTAAGACTTCTCATTTCACAAATCAGGAGACTGGTGAGGGTGAGGACTCTGTCTGTGTCTGGGGACATTTATGCCAAACATGCCTTCTAGAATTAGTTTAACAGTTGTGGGGTAGATGGGTGCAGGGACTCTAAAGCCCACTATGAGACAGATTTCTGCCAAAATTTGATGAAATATCTGACTTATGTAAGCGCTTCCTCTGACTATGGGGTTACAGTGGCAATTTGAGGCCACCAGAATTCTTATCAGTTCATATCCAGTAATTCCATAATCACCAAAAAGTCTGATTATTTGTTCTTCACCAATAAACAGTCATCCCATGTCAAAAATCTTTCTAGGGAAGACTGGAAGGGAAATCTCCAGCGTGGACTTTGAGTAGCGTTATCAGGGTCCTTCCTCAGGGAGAATCGGCCTCCCGTTCACTCCAGGTCTGAGGAATGGCTCTCTTATGGAACCTGAACAAGAGAATGCAATTCCCTGGGAGGGGGATTCAAATCATACTTTTGTTCACTAGGTGTAGCAATATCACGCTTCCACAAATCAAGGAAGACCTTAGTTGAATGCTAATACATTTCAGTTGCAAGGACCCTTCAATTGGCCAATGCCAAAAATCTTTGTAGGTCAAATCATTCCTGTCTTAGTCCTTTTGGGCTGACACAACAAAATACCTTAGACTGGGTAACTTACAAACAACAGTAATTTATTGCTCACCATTCTGGAGGCTGGAAAGTTTGAGATCAGTTGTCAGCACGTTTGGTGTTTGATGAGGGCCTGTTTCTCACGGATGGCACCTTCTGTGTAGTGGCAGGGGCAAGGGAGTTCCCTCAAGCCTCTTTTATAAGACCACTAATTCTATTTCTGAGGGCTCTGCCCTCATGACCTCATCACCTCCTAAAAACCCCACTTCTGAATACTATTGCATGAGGTACTAGGCTCCAACATATGAATCCGGGGGCAGGGGGGCATCGACATTCTGATTATAGCAGTTCCATTGAGAACTTCGACTCTGCTGCCCTTTATGGTACCCGTGCACATGTGACCTCTGTAAGTTAAATTCTACCATTAAGTCCTTGTCCTTATGGAATTCCATCATCTTCATTAAATTTAAGAGGCCCAGTTCTATAGCAGTCTTTCCCAATGTCATTCCAGGCTTTCAGAGAATAGCCAATATATAGTTCTTTAAGGATTTCAATGCTGCCTTCAACAATGTCTTTTTTTCAAAACCTTGGTGGAGGAAATGGCTTTTTGCACCCTCTTCTTTAACAGGTAGGTGAGCACATCTATTATATTAAAACTAATCTCCCTAAACATGTGTGCACTTTCCTCTATGCTACATTATAGCAAGGGAGACCCAGCAACTCATCATCATTCAAGATGGGCCTCCATTGGGTCTAGTTGTCCTCCATATTGCTAGGATTACTTCCAATCACATGAACTAGCATCTCGAAACCATAATCTCTGGATTCAATATCCCCAGTACACTCATAACAAAAAAATTTAGGCTAGACCAACACTGTATTCCTTCCACCCTAATCTAACACCCTTAAGAAACATCACTATACAGTCAATAAAAATTGGCAAAATCTTGTAATTCCTTGGCACATAGGATAAGTTTCTACTTGGTCCTCTTGGATATTTCAGGTATTGAGCCTGGATACAGATTTAGAAAACATAGCAGGTGATAAGGATGTGTCCTGAGGAATTTTAGCAGTACGGTTTATTTTATTTTAGTTTAGTTTAGGGTAGTCCTGGGAGATTTCTAGTTTCCAGGTTTTATCTTGAGCTGTGAATTTAAATCCACGACGTTATCATTTTCTTTCTCTTAACTCTCCAGCATACTTAGAAGGAATAAATCAACCCCACAATCATTAATCTCTTTATTTCTATTTAAAATTTCTTTTTCTTCATTTTTATTGGTGCTCTGTAATCACATATCACGATGAAGTTCGGAGCTATCGCAATTATTGGCATTGATAATTTTGTATCTATACATAGTGTCAATTGAAGTGTTTCCTGACTGTGACATCTGTCACCCCATTGAGCACCAGCGTTGACTGAGCTGATCTGGCTGGCTAGGCGGGTGTCCACGTGAGTCCTTCCCGAAGCTGTGTGCTCAGTGGAAGAGGATGACCTTCCCTGATAGAGGAAGAGCGCTTTTCCATCAAGGGTACAGGAGTAGCCGTGCTCCCCTGCTAGAACCTCCAAACAAGCTCTCAAGGTCTAGAGCAGCAAAAACTTGATAATTCTGTGCTTTGTGTTCTATATGCATTTTAGTCCAGTGAGAATTTTAATAACTATTTAGCTTCTGCATGCCATGGATGACCAAGGTCCCCCTGGCAATGTGGACAATGATGCCTCTAAATCTAGTCAGATCAAAGAAACAATGTCAAATTCCATCTTTTAAAGTTCTGTTCCATGGAAACACTTCTGATAGGAATAGTTGTCAGTTCCATCAACAGGGCTATGTCAGAGTGTAATGGGATAATGAATTAGAGCTCAAACAACTGAGGGAGAAACGGGGGAAGCTGAAGGTCCATCAGAGGCGATTTAGGATTAGAGGAGTTAACAGCCAATCAGTGTGAGCAGCCAGGTGCAGACAGCGAAGTATGACTATGAAATGGTAGTCCATAAAGATTGTGTGGGAGTTTGTTGCTCTATGCAGCTTCCTCTTTGTAGGTCCATAGCCAGACATCTGGTAGTGGACCTCAGTTTGTTGGTGGTCAACAAAACTAGGAGTTGGGGAAAAATGAACTAGGAGTTCAAGAGGTACCAGTGCTTCTGCCATGGCTGCATCTGACTTTGAAGGGACTTTCAGATGTAGGGATGCCACTTCCATTTTGACTTCAAAATCTTATGCAACTTCCTTTTTTGGCCAATTATCATTCAGAATTACAAAAGGAAGTGGATTATGGGAAATGTAGTTTGCGTCTTAAACATAGATGACTAATAAAGCCTTACTGTCTACCTTTTTCATCAATTTTGAAAATGTTTTATAATAGATACATAAAGATTTATATAACCTAAAAACAAGCTTGCTTTGTAATTAAAATGATTCAAACACTTTTCAAACTCTCTCAAATAATTTGATGAACCCTAACTGCTCATCTGGACATGGTAAAGCTTTTCAGATGGAAATACTTTTAGATATTTCAATTGGTGATTAGTATGATTTTGAAAAAGAGGAAGGAAGGAAGGAAGGAAGGAAGGAAGGAAATTTAATATGTACACATTCCTAGGGAACTTGTATTTAATCCTATAGTTTTCAGTTTTCCTTGTATTAAAAAATGAGTTGAAGTAAAAAAATCCATGGAAAATGATATTTTTATAAATATGTTTTGTTAAGAAAGAGCAAATGCTTACCTACATAGTAAGGTTGAGAGGCCCCAGATAGCCACAATTCCCTCCAGATTGTTCCTGCAATATAAATCTTTATTTATATATACTTATTCCCTTTGTTGCTCTTGAATAAAAGTATTAATGACAGTAGAGGAATAGAAACCCTAAATCAATATTTATTCAACACTGTAAAGTAACTCAATTTTTAAAGAGTTAATAGGAAAACAATAAGATAGGTGTTATGTGATCAAGTAAATTTGGGAAATGCTAGCATTAACAAAGCAGAGCTCCTAAGTTTTCAATATAAATTTTTGCATTATAAACTATCAGAAGAAAGCAGAGCTTTGTGGTACATGCCTATAATCCTAGTACCTGGGAGGCTGAGACAGGAGGATCACAGGTTCCAGGCTAGCCTTGGCAACTTAGTGAGATCCTGTACAAAAAAATTTTTAAAGGGCTGGGGGGTGCAACACAGTATTAGAGCACCCCTGAGTTCAATCTCCAGTGTCATAAATAAATAAACTACCAGAAGAAAATATAAAACATATCATTTTTGTGAATGGAACCCTTTTCTCACTGAGCAGGGTTGGAATAGAAGATTGGAAAACATATCATTAAGCCATTTTTTATCAAGTTTAATTGGATTATCAATTTCCAACAAGGGTTACATCCTTAGAGACTGGGAGGGACAACAGCAACAATTATTTATTGCACAAAGATTTTCATTAGACTCTTCAGACATGACTCACGTGGGAGAAGCCATCCAATAGGCCTGCCATTGTGTCATACATCATCTGGTGTCTGGCTCTTAACGTAAAAGTATGAAATGCACTAAAAAACAAACAACAGCAAGATGAAGGTATAAATAAATGACTTTGAAGCTTCAAAAGAGGGAAAACTCATATTTACTAAAGAAAATGTATAATAGTTTTCTGGAAGGGTAGGTGTCAGCCTAGGTCCATGAAGGATGATTCAAGGGAGGGAGTCAAGAGCCAAGAATGCGAAAGAGTATCTCCAGGCGTGAGCAGAGGTGTAGGTTGGTGTGATGATGGGGGATGGGGGAGCCTAATAGAGGAAATAAAGTTTGACTTTATGGTTGCAGTCATATGCCTAAAGGGCTAGCAATAAGAAAGGCACTCTGATGGTTTTCAGGGTAAGGACAATGAAAGGAGACATTCCAAGAGCAGACTTGCACATGGAGAGACAGTATACAAACCTCTGGGTACACAGGACATAGCAGAGGAATCTAAAAGGACGCCTAAGGAAAACTGAAGACTCATTTCATCTACCTCATACTTTGGCTAAGGAAAAGGCCTAATCAAATATATTTGGATCTAAGTTCTGTGTCTCCACTTGCCAATATAGAGAGCCAAAGACAAGTAAGGTTCTTCTTGAAGATGTGTGTTATTCCCCAAAGAATCTTTTAGGAAAAGCAAGCAGTTGGAGAAATATTTGTTCATTGGATATATTCTGGCATTAGGCAGAAAAACCCAGAAAATATCAAACACATGCACATGCATATAAAACAGTTGATTCCTAAAACACCCGTTTTAGGAATCAACTTGATTTCTAGTTGATTGATATTGAATGATAGTTGATTGCTTTGCTATCAACTATCATTATAAAGTACCTATTACTTACTTTAGTGAGTATATTTATTATGTTTTTTTTTTTTTTTTGCGGTACCGGGGATTGAACCCAGAGGCATTCTACCTCCGCGCTACACCCCCGGCCCTATTTTTTATACTTTATTTTGAAACCGGGTCTCACGAAGTTGCGGAGGGCCTCACTAAGTAGAGAGAGAGAGAAACAGGGAGAGAGAGAGAGAGAGAGCTGAGGCTGGCCATGAACCCGGATCCTCTGGTCTCCACCTCCCAAAGTACTGGGATTACAAGCGTGCGCCACCACGCCCGGCCTTTTAGTGAGTATATTTAAAAACAGTCCAAAAAGCGTTTCAAATATTATAAGGCAATGGTAGAGTTGATATCCCCAAAAAAGTCTTATAGAAAATATTAACTGCTTAATTAAGTTTCATAGCCATAAGTAGGATAGATGTTGTTAAAACACATTCCCTCGTGCTTATTGCCATAAAGAAGGTAAGTACTCTCCTGTGTCTCACATGGTTCGACAACATCCTGGCTGCTAATTCCTGTAAGTATATGGCATTTTCCTGAAATCTAGTGCTGATAGATTCCACATGTCACCCCACTGGCTCTGGAAAGGAAGAAAACATTCCTGCTAACTCGAGGGGTGTATGGAGATAAAAAAAAAAAAGACAAGCATGTCTTTTAGAAACCACTGATCCTTTTCCTTCTCCCAAACAGGAAGGCTTCCTCTTCCTCCAGATAGAATGTCCTACTTTCCCAGCAAGAAGTACGGTCACCTGCGGTGGAGTGTCTCCTGAGGAGAGCACCTGCCTCCCTCAGCATCCTATCACTTGCTGGCTGACTGCACTGCCCACCTGGCTCTCTTAACAGCAGATGGGTTCACTTACGGCCACGCAGACTCGGCAGCCATGTTCCCCTTTATTTCTAAATGTGCACACACAGCACACGAGCTTATGTGGCTAGGAATGGAGTCAAAAGGACCTCGATGGTGAGGCAGACAAGGGAATAGGTTGGGGCACTAGGTGACTGTAGCAAACCAGAAAGCAAATTCTTGCCATTTCCCTCTTCAGAACAGGCTGACAACCTGAACCTGGTCAGGTTTCACACGAGCTCCAAAGGCTCTGGGAGACAAAACATGACAAGAAACAAGATACTGCCTATCACAGGCGAGGCTGTGTGAGCTCAGCAATATTCAGAGAAAAAGCAGGTGACTATTTCCTGGGCTCCAAATTATGGATCATATCACTGAGAGTCTGGCAACCTGTATGTATAGACAATAGTTCCCCAGGAATTATTATTGCAGACTGAATAAACAGACATTAAGTGCTACGCAGATCTAATTTTGTCATCCTATTAATTTTAACCAGGGCAGCCCATTCAAGCACCCTCAGTGTGTGTGTGTGTGTGTGTGTGTGTGTGTGTGTGTGTGTATGTGTATGTGTGTGTGTGTGTGTG
>PVJS01016546.1:6599-37446 GCA_004027185.1 Glis glis | reverse complement strand
GAGGACCGTTCCGGCTACGCACGCCTCCGCCCGGCAAAAGCGACGCGAGAAGAAAGGTTCCGGTCTCCGCCCGGATACCGCGGCGAGAGGAGAAAGGTTCCGGCCTCGGCTGGCGCGCGCAGTGGACCTGGCACGCGGCGACACGCACTCGGGATCCCCTCTCTCCTCCCTGCCGACCTCGGCCGGCTCGGCCTGGAGGAAGCTTCCCGGAGCTCCAGCGTGCCCTGGGAGCGAGGGGACCCGGAAGCCGGAAGGCTCGCTCCCTCGCCGTGCAGACGTGCGGAGGCGGACCACCCTTGACCTTTGACCGAGGACTCACCTTGAGCCAGACCCAGGCAGTGGACGGTGCTGGGAAAGCTAGCACCGTGCACATGTACGACAGGAAGCCGAGGTAGAAGCCAGAGGCCTTTCTTCTCCAATCTTCAGCACTTCTGCAAAGGGAAGCCAGCGCCTTCCTCGGAGTTTATTGATAATTAAATCAGAAGATGCATGCAAAGTGTTTTGACGTTGCTTGGCTCCTAGTAAGTGGCCAGTAAGTGTTAGTTACCGTGTTGACAATATAATTAGTATCAGTCTTAGTACTTGGGGTGGGGAAGAGATTCTGTAGAGAAAGTATCCCCGATCAGAGTTGAAGGATCAGTACGAATTTATCAGATTCAAAGATTCGAAAGAGTGGCTCTCACACCACTGGATTATGTTCATCCCAATATATGGTTTTTAAACGAACCATCTGGAATTATAGTTCCTTAAATTGAATACAAGGCAGCCAATGAGGGTTTTTCTGCAGTTTGGATTCAGTTTTAATTCAAGATCTGATTGAGTTCAAGCTATTTTTATTTTGTTTGTTTTTCCCTAAACAGGAGGCACAACTAGAATGTGTATTAAAATAGAGGTTTTAATGGTCAGCAAGATCAAATGTTATTTTTATAGTAATACTAAAATGCTATTTGCTTTTCACTCTCATCTTCCCATGAGTTGTATAGTAGTTTTCCAGACTCTCATCCTTCAGCAGACTAAATGCAGAACAGCTGTCTTCTATTAAGCCACACTTTAGCAAGATTTGCAGAAATATAAATGCCATTTTTCTTACCAGGGTTTTGTTGTTGCTACTCTTTTGGAAAAATGTGGGGTTTTTTTTTCATAAAAAGATACCATTATGTTAACATGCAATCAATTTATCCTTATTTCTAGATGAATTAAGTAAATACTCTTAAGTTTTGGGTTTTATTTCAATATGGCAAATATCAATAGGTAAAATCCATATAAATGAAAATTGCTTAGGGCCCTGAATAATTGTTTTAGTATAAAGGCATTCCGAGATCAAAATGTTGAGAAGTTTGTAAGAAATAGATGTCAAGAAAATATGCATTTACCAGATAGGGGGAAGAAAAGGATTATTTAAAATTCAGATTGTAGCCTCTTCATTCTTCCTGTATGAGGAAAATAAATCTCCACATTTGGAGGAAGAAAGAAAGAAAGAAAGAAATCTCTGCCAATGATTCTGCCTTGCATAAATGGCCCTTTGTTTTATGGAGACATTAATGAGTCTTTGGCTATGGCTATGCAAAGGTAAGCCTGGGGCAGAGTAGGAGGAAAGAGAGTTAAATTGCTCTTCATAATAAAGTAAGGGGGATTGAGTTAGGGGAAGCCAGAACTCAGGGCGGGGGCCAGCAAAGTAGAAAGTAAGTAATTGGAAGGGATTTTGAGTGGGAGGGAAGCTCAGCTACACCAGACCTTCAGTGAGTGGTGCCTCTTGCCAATACTGTGTTTGGGGCGCTGGATTTGTTGGGTAAAATGGTAGAGACAAACGTCTTAAGTTTTCTGTCTGGATCTGTAAGAACAGAGAATACTGTGGTGGAGATAAGACCCAAGTGAGCTCAAAACATCAGACTAAAGCCTCAAGTGACCACAAGTACATAAAATTGCTAAAAAAGTCACAAAGAGAAGGCCCCTTACCCCGACCCACTGGCTTGTTTCATCCTACTTTCCATTTCTCCCACCCTATAGTGAGCCAAATGTTGGCTATGTCCACCTCCAGGTTCCTAGAATAACTTATTTGGATAAAGCGTCTTTGCAGATGTAATTAAATTAAGGATCTTGAGATGAGCCTATGATCCTGGATTGCCCACGTGAGCCCTAAATCCAACAACTGCCCTCATACAAGATACATAGAGAAAAGAAGGTCATGCGAAGACACAGGTCGACATTAGACAGAAGCAGCCACATGCTCAGAAATGCTGACAGCCACTAGAAGCTGGAAGAAGCAAGAGACCGTTCTTCCAGGCTCCAGCCCTGCCAACACCCTGATCTCAGACTTCTCCCCTCGGGAACTAGAAGAAATAAGTTTCTGTTGTTTCAAGTCACAGAGTTTGTGGTCATCTGTTATTACATCTCCAGGAAACTAATACACACCACAATCCCTGCCCCTCCATCCTTCCATCTTTACCTAGTCTCCATTTTCTGGGCCTGTCTCCTTCAGTTTGGCCCTCTGGTGGTCCTTAGTCCCTGTCTGGGTATTCATTCCCTCTGGAAAAGCTACCTTCAGCTGCCTCAAGTCTGTATCTTTCTTGATATTCATTCAAGTCCTGCAGCTGGCTCCCCTTGTGTTCTTTCCCATCTCTTGGCCTCCCCACTATCCTCTATTCTTGGAGAATCACATCTGACCAGGTCCCTGGTCTCCAAGGATGACTAGAGAACAGAGTGAGCTGAGTCAGGAAAGGCTCCTTTCGTCAGATGTGCAGTGACAAGGATGTCCGGTGGCCATCAGCACATGGTAACGCTTCTCCCAACGTGTGATTCAGAGAGGGCGGAGGTACTCGGCTTGTGGTCCCAGGTTTTCTCTTAAGGAGCTGTTCAAATGCAGAAGTGGGGAGAGGGCGTGTTTGGAGGTTCTGGCAGCAGCATGGAGGATGTGGAGTGGTCCTTCTTGATCTAGAAACGCATGCCACTCTGAGAAGTCCAAATAAGTGCAGAGAGAGAGAAAAGGGATGCTTGCCACACAGCCACATCCATCCTGCAGAGCTGAATGACATGGTACCACCAGGACCAGGTGGTAGGAAGCAAACCAATCCCAATGAGAAGTTACGTATTGGGTAGGCGGTGAGGGAACGGGACTCCCAGGAGATAAAGGTTAAGAAAAACAAAATCTAGACCCCACTAAGAAGGAAGGTAGTTCCGTATTGTTCATCAGACCTGAACACGAAGTCAAGAACCAAAGATCAATGAGCACCAACCATAGACCTGTGGACTGTTGCCACATGTAGACGAGGGAACAAACATACAGAACAAACAGTCTCATGACTTTGGGGAATTAACAGCCATAGGTGACAAATTAACTAAAACAAGATAAAAAAAAACGGGGACTTTCTTCATTAGTGTCCATATAAAGGGGCTTTAAACATATATAAAGCCCTATGCTCAGCACCAATATTAACTCTTCTCTTGGGAACCCTCCCCTGCATGGGAGCTTTAACCCTGCTACTCTTGTTGGTGGATCGAGAGGACTTTGGGGAAAGGTGGTGTGCAATGGGCAGTATGTGGCCCAGGCTACCCTTGGGCAGTGCCAGAAGGCCCCACTGGACTCTGGAGTCTGCCAAGGCCCCAAGGAGGGATCTGCCTCTGCTTCTTTGCTCCTTTAAAATAAACTTCCTACTGTCACTTTCCTGGTGTCTGCAGATTCCATTCTTTGACTCTGTAAGACAAGGACCTGGTAAACGCAGTATCGGCACCAGGGAAGCAGCTCGTGGCAAAAGGACAAGGAGCCACTTGGCAATAAGTATCCCAGCACAGGGACAAAACAGGACCCAGGCGCTCAAAGATTCTGCTATCCTGGGTCTGTGTGACTAAAGAAAGAGCAGAGTTAACGGGGCATTATCTGTGGTTTGAATTCTGCCAATAGTATCTCAGGCAATCACTATGAGGAGATTGACTTAATCCAAAATTATCTGCTGGGCATGGTGTTACAGGCCTGTAATTGCAGTACTTAGAAGGCTAAAATAGGAGGATTACAGGTTCAGGACCAGCCTCAGCAACTTAGCGAGATCTTGTTTCAAAATAAAAAGGGCCGTTTCAAAATTAAAAGAGCTTGTTTCAAAATAAAAGATGTATCCCAGAGGTAGAATGGCCCTGGGTTCAATCCCCAGTACCAAAAAGTAAGAAGGGAGGGAGGGAGGGAGGGAGGGAGGGAGGAAGGAAGGAAGGAAGGAAGGAAGGAAGGAAGGAAGGAAAAAACATGTCCTTTGCTAATTTTCATATGGGAAAACAAGGGGTGTGTGCAAAGTGAGACACAAGAGTTTAAATCACTAGTTCTCAGTATTTCCTGCCATCAGCAATGGCCTGGGGAAAGACCCCCTCTTCTCCTCCCCAGAAGACTCCTATTGTCTCCTGCTACAATTATGTTGTTATAGTATGGGTTTAAAATGTCACCCAGACCTCATGCACTGGAGATAGACTTACTTGGAAACAAGGCAGGGCTAGAGGGGACAAGTCCCAGGGGGCGTGGCTCTGGGGGAGAATCCATTTTTTTGGCTTCTCCAGCTTCTAGAGACTTCCTGCATTCCTTGGTTCATGACCCCACCCTTGATCTTCAAAGCTCGGAATGATGGGTCTAGTTCTCACATTGCATCACTCCGACACCAACCCCTCTTCCTCTCTTGTCCATATTTCAAAATGCTTGTCATTATGCTAGGCCCCACCAGATAGTCCAGAATGACTCCCTCTCTGAAGACCAACTGCTACATATCTAGAATGACCCCCAAAGGCCCAGGTGTTAAAGGCTTGGTCTCCAGCTTGACCCTATTGGAGATGGTGGAAAATTAAGAGGAAGGGCCTAGCGGGAGGACTTTAGGTCTTTGGGGGTGCCCTAAAAGGGGATAGTGGAATGTGGCCACTTCTTCTCTTGTTTGTTGCTTGACCACTTCTGCTGCCTCACCACAGGTCAAAAACAACCCCTAAAACTATGAGCCAACATAAATCTTTTCTCATTATAAGTTTCTTATCTCAGATATTTCTTATAGTAATGAAAGCCAACTAAGACACTCGCTGATCAACAGCCTTAATTCCATCTGCAACCTAGTTTCCTCTTGCCATGGAACATACATTTGGGGATTAGGCCTCAGACATCTTTGGGGGGGGGATTATTCTCCTGTCACAGGGAAGTACTCCAACAGAGAGGAGGGATGGTCATGAGCTAGGCAGAACCCACTGCATGTCTTTCTCTGTGAACAGAGAGATCTGCCTGTCCTTTTTTTTTTTTTTGCAGTACCGGGGATTGAACCCAGGGGCATTCTACCTCCGAGCTACACCCCCGGCCCTATTTTTTATCCTTTATTTTGAAACCGGGTCTCATGAAGTTGTGGAGGGCCTCACTAAGTAGCTGAAGGTGGCCACGAACCCGGATCCTCCGGTCTCAGCCTCCCAAGTACTGGGATTACAAGCGTGCGCCACCACGCCCGGCTTGCCTGTCCTTTTTCATTTCTCCAACCATGTTTGTGGGCCTGCTCCTTGTAACACCCCAGGCACTACAGAAATAAGGAAAACAGAACCCCTGCCCTTGAAGGATTTAATCTAGTAGATGCTCCAGTGTTAAAAGCACAAGGCAGCACTCTTGAAATCTTCTAGCTCTTTCTCCCTCTTGAAGTGCTCATCCCACTTTGCTTACCCCACCTCACAGGACTCAGCTGGCAACAGTGTCTTCACAGTCACCCAAGTTCAAGTCCTCTCCCCTCCCCCAGCAGGGTTGGAAGTTTGTCCAACTTCTTCCCAGCGCTTTCTGGATCCACCCCAGGAGTTTCATAAACCACCTCATAAAAACTCATTTACTGGTTTCCCCAACATAATGGCAAAAATAAACTGCTCCATACACACTTGGAAATTCCCTCCAGAAAACCTCTCTACATTGTTACGTTGGCACCCATCTTGGTTTCCAACTTGAATTTTCACCACCTTTACGTTTTGACAGTATCTTCCCTAATTAAGACAGCTGAATCCTCCACTCTTTATTGAGTTGGGCGGCAAATCACAGAATAAATGCTTTCCCTTGCACTTTAAAAGGGTTTAATAGGAAAATATTTTTCCTACATCCTGTTTCAAGGGGAAAATGTGATTTTAGGGGACATTTTATAGTTCACAACAGGATATTGAAGGGCATTTGGTTTTGCTTAGTTTATTATGACTGTGTTTCTCCAGCATGAAGTAGTGTTTTTTGTTATTATTTAGATAAGTCTATAGATAGCCATAGAATTATGGAAATTTAGGGCTGGAAAGGGCCTTAAATATCATCCAGGCCAATTCTCTTCATCTTTCAGATGAGATAACAAGTGACTTGTCCAAGATCACACATTGAGTTAGTGGGGAAAACGAGATTAGATTCTTTACCTCCTAACTGTTGAGTAACCCCAAAACCTGTTGTGCCGTGAAGTAGGGATAAGGGCATGGTGCGTTTATACAAACAGATCCATATGCATCTGCGAGAAGCAAGTGCTTTCAAATTAGAGAATGGGAGTCATTAGTAAGAGTGAAGTTGTGTGGATTTCTTCCATGCATCCGTTCAGCTAGGAAGTCTTATCTAAACATATTTCCAGTGTCTTCTCAATAGGTGGCGCTGTGCTAAGTGCAGAAAACAAGAAGAGCTGAAGTCGGGCCTGGAACAGGGCAAGGACTGATGGACAGACAAGTGTACACAAAGATAACTGTAATTAAACATAAGTGAGGCAGGGGAGTGTCTTAGTCCCTTTCCTGCTGCTACAATAGAATGCCTGAGATTGGGTAACTTACAAGGGCTTACTCAGCTCACGGTTCTGGATGCTTGGAGGTCCAAGGTGAAGGGCCCCATTTGGCCAGGGCCTTCTTGCTGGAGGGGACTCTGCTCCAGAGTCCTGAGGAGGTGCAGGGCATCGAATGGTGAGAGGGGAGTTTACAAGACACACCCATTCTCTAGAAAACCCCTCAACTCATTAATCCATTGATCTATGACTGGGTCAATCCATTCATGAGGGCAGAGTCCTCATGACCTAATCACCTCTTAAAGATCTTGCCTGATACTGGGTGTGGTGGCACATGACTGTAATCCCAGTACTTAGGAAGCTGAGACAGGAGGATCACAAGTTCGAGGCCAGCCTCAGCAACATAGTGAGACCCTCAGCCACCTAGTGAGACCCTGTTTCAAAAAAAAAAAAAAGGCTAGGGTTGTAGCTCAGAGGTAGAATGGCCCTGGGTTCAAGTCCCAGGGATGGAAGGAAGGAAGGAAGGAAGGAAGGAAGGAAGGAAGGAAGGAATGAATGATGGATCTTGCCTGGCACCCCCTTTTGTACCGTATAATTGGGATTAAATTCCAGCATGAGTTTTGGTGGGAGCATTAAACCATAGCATGAAGCTGGAGAGATTTTCCCCCCTTTTGGGCAGGAAGCATGTTTTGTATTTTGTTTTGTTCTGTTTTTGTGGTGCTGGGAATTGGACCAAGGCCTTAGGCATGTTAGGTAAGTGCTTTGCCACTGAGCTACATCCCTGGCCCTTATGTATTTAATTTTGAGACAAGGTCTCACTAAGTTGCCCATGCTGACCTCAAACTTGTGACCCTCCTGCCTCAGCCTTCCGAGTAGCTGGGATTACAGTGTGCACCACCATGCTGAATTGGTTGCTCTTGAAAGACAACTTTCTTTCTTTCTTTCCTTCCTTCCTTCCTTCCTTCCTTTCTTTCTTTCTTTCTTTCTTTCTTTCTTTCTTTCTTTCGGAACTGGGGATTGAACCCAGGGGCATTCTACCTCCAAGCTACACCCCAGCCCTATTTTTTATTTTTTATTTTGAAACAGAGTCTCACTAGGTTGCGGAGGCCTCACTAAGTAGCTGAGGCTGGCCGCGAACCTGCAATCGTCCTGTTTCAGCCTCCCAAGTACTGGGATTACAAGTGTGCACCACCACGCCAAGCAAAGACAACTTCTGAAGAATAAAATACAAAAGCTTTATGGAACTTTCGCGTACCTCGTGTGGGCAGGGGAAGATCAGCAAGGATCAGAAAGACGTGTCCCTCAAGAAACAGAGGTGTAGAGAAGCTGTTTTCATGGTCATTTCAGACACCTGCTTGAGGGGACTCTACAGAGGGGAACCACATCTTAGACGGCATCATGGTCAGAACCTGGGCTTTGTGTCCGACTGCCCTGGGTTCAAATCCCAGTCACTTATTAGTAGTAAGATCTTTAGAAGTTATTTCCTCATCTATGAACTAAAGGTTAAAAAGAATCTATGCAACAGGGCTATTGTAAGCGTTAAATGAGATGGTCTACATAGAGTGGTTGACACAGTGTCTGGTATAGAGTTAGTAATAGAAGATACTGCACAGCCACTGTGGCAGTGAGGATCCTGGGGAGGATGTTAGATTGAGCTTCATGCTGGAGACGCAGAGGCAGCTGGAGGTGGAGGGAATCTCCCTCAAATATCGGAGGGAGGCTGCCTTAGTTTAGGCCTCCACATCACCCAGCAAATGCATTGTTCAAGAATGAAGACCGAGATGGTACCTTGGGTCAATGTTGGGAGTTGAAGGAAGCACTTAGGAAGTAATTGACCTTTGTGGTTTGGGTTGGTCTCAGAGAATGTTTCTGGGATTTAGAGTATTTATTCTGGAGAAGAGAAGATTTAGGGGATGGGTGAAATAAAAGTCCTCAAGTGTATGAACCAGTGATGGAGAACAGCTGTTCCCTATTTCTGTTCTGAACAGAATGAGAAATGATGAGTTTACATTGCAGCATGAAGGATTTAGGCTAAACATTAAGAAGAATTTCCTGAGCGTGGGTGTTGTTGGACTTTGGAATGAGTTACCAAGGGGTTTAAAATAAGGAGAGTGTCTATGGTGGCTGCAGATCTGCGTCCAGCGGCCGTGGATCATGTAGGAATGGCTATGCTCTCAAGCTCTTTGCGATCTGGGAGTCCAGGATGTGAGCAGCATCTTCTCACTTGAGGACAGTCCCAGCCCACCCCAAACTACCATGGGAGACCTTGATCTGTCATAGAAATGACCTTCATACCAGCTGAGTGACACCCTCAGGCACCCCACAGTTCCACATTCCACAAATACCACAATTGCTTATGTAGGCCACTCCAGAGACCAAACATCTCCCCTCTTTGAAATTTATTAAGGAAATCTCTGTAGGGCTTCTTTCACTGAAAGTGCATTTAATAAAGCTTGGAATTTCCTCACAACACATTGATTCTTGTTGATATATTTTTAGGTCTCCGTTATTACTTGTCTTCATCTTTCTTTGCTTAGCAGGCAGAAGGCAGGCCAACACAACAGAATTCCAAAAGCTATCCACCGCCAGGCACTGACCACGCTGCTGGGGTTCTCCCTCCCCTCCCAGGAGGGCCCAGTTTCCAGCTGTTAATTTAGGAAGTCTTTCGGCCAACCACTAGTTTTCATAATTGTTCATCAAAAAGGCAGGCAACTTGCAGCAGCTCTAAGTTCATACTTGAATATGAAGGCATCGGGCATCGCTGGGGCAGCACAGAAAGAGTTTTGCCCCCCAAAGTAGCCCATGATGGGTTAGGTATTTATTTTGAAATCAATTCAGAGTTGAATGGCTATCACTTTTAAGAAGATTGTAAAGGGCCTGTATATTGACAGTTAGCAAAATACCCCAATATGCCCCAAAGTGTTATGTCCAAAATGCCTCATGTATTATTTCCTATATAAAGTCCCTAACTGTAATCCAAGGACTGCCACATGTTGGCTGCCTCCTGGGAGACTTACAGGAATCGGTGATTCCACACAAGCTCAGACAGCTATAGCTCCTGCTGGGCATAATGGCACATGCCTGTAATCCCAACAAGTCTTAGGCAGAGGCAGGAGGATCACAAATTCAAGGCCAACCTGGGCAACTTTGTGAGCCCCTCAAAAACTGGAAAAGCGCTGGGGATGTAGCTTAGTGGTAGAGCGCCCCTGGGTTCCCAGAGTTCAGTAACATGTGCAAGCACTACCTTACTCCAGCTTCCTTCCCACGCAGGGTCAACAGAGGGAGGAGAGACAGGGTAGATGCTCTAGAGCCCAGCCCTGGTTCCAGCTGTGCAGCGGCGCAACCTTAGCCCTCCACTCCTAAGGTGCCTATAGGGCCCTCTGTCGGCAGAGAGAGCCCCTCCCCTCAGACCTTCTCCCTTTTCTTCCCTTCCTCCTTGGTGGACTCTCCCCTGGAAGGTCCCCAATCTCTTACCCCTTCATGAGTGGTCACTCCTCTTGGCTTCTGCCATGCATGCAAGGGCACAGGGGACTCTGCCCTGCCCACCAGGTGCTGTCACCAGGGTGGACTGGGCCAGCCACGGGCCAACATTTCACTAGCGCTTCGTGTTTAGTCTCTGCCAGCTCCTTATCCACATGCTGTCTGCCTCCCCTTCCTCTCAGGTTTGTCTTTTATTTGTTGTAGCCTTGGGGAGTGCAGGTTCCAGGGAATTGAGGATGGGAGGACAGTGGAAAACCCATTTCCCAGGAAGGTAAACTGAAATTTCTGGTGTGAGTGCTGGTTGTCATTAAAAGAGATGGATGATGATGATGATGATGATGATGATGATGATGTAACACTAAGTGCCAAGCACTGTTTTCAGTGCTTGACAAGAATAAACCAACAATCTTATGTGGCAGGCATTCTTGTCATCCCCATCTTATAAATAGGAAAAATTAAGGCACAGAAAGGTTGAGACGCTGGCCTAAGATCACACAGCTACTGAGTAACAGAGCAGAAGTGGGCCCAGCAAGCTCAGCTTCAGGGTCTGAAGGAAGAGCAGTCAGGCCAGGGCCAGTGGGCCAGCTAGGGGGAGACGCAGGGCAGCTGCAGGGACTCTGGCTTTGAGACCCCAGGTGGCCTGGAGAGAGCATTTAGGGGAGCAGCTCTCCTTTTAGCCCCTGCTCCTCCAGCTCCGCCTTCCCCAACCAATCAGCATCCCCTTTCCTCGCTTCACTCACTCCCACCCAGTCGCCCTCATGAAAGCCACCCATCTCACCCCAGGCATCCGCAGGCTTGGGTTAAGCTTCCTGCCCTCAGAGTTCCTCTGGTGCCAAGATTTCTGCCTTACGATTATTCTGTTGCTGGCCCATCCCAGAAGCCCACAGTCACGTACAACTAGGAATTTGGTTCAGGGTAGAAGACCTGATGCGTTCCCAAGGGCCATCTCCCGGGAAAGCAGCCTGTTCCCCAGCGGCCAGTTTCCTCCACCCTGCTCTGCCCTGGCGTTGCAGCAGGGGAATGCAGATGCTCTGTTCAAGGAACATCATTTACATAAAATAGTTTCCAAATTTATTAAGGGAGCAGACGGCAAAAGGAAACCAGCAATTAAGGAGTGTTTGCACGCATCGGTGTCTTTCCGCCGGCTGAGGGATCATCTTCCTGAATTAATGAGGTCGGAGCAAAGCTGGAGCAAACGTGCCCCCCTTCCAAGACCACGGGCGGGTATCATCCCGGGCTGCGCGGGCAGTGGGGGCGGGACTGGTGAGCAGCTGATACTGTAGGTGCGGGCGGGGTCCAGAGTTGTATGTAACTAGCTGTCCATTCATTGATTCTCCTGCCCCTCAGCCCCCTGCTGCACACCTAACTCTTTAACCCTTGTCCATTTGATGCATAGAGTCCTCCTTGTTCTTAAAAGCATTTGAACCCGGCGTGGTGGTGCACGCTTGTCATTCCAGTACTTCGGAGGCTGAGACAGGAGGATCGCAGGTTCGCCGCCAGCCTCAGCTACTTAGTGAGGCCCTCCCCAACTTAGTGAGACCCTGTTTCAAAAATAAAGAATAAAAAATAGGGCTGGGGGTGTAGCTCGGAGGTGGAATGCCTCTGAGTTCCATCCCCAGTACCACACACACACACAAAAAAAAGCATTTGAGGCAGACTGTCAGAGTTCGGGAACCCAGAACAACTAGAGAAGAGAGAATTGGGCTGGCGGTAAGAAATGCTGGGGATGAGCTCAAAGGCCCCTGGCCCCTTAGTAGCTGCCCCCGAGAGAGCCTGGCTGTGGAGTCAGGCAGCGCTGGCTCTGAATCCCGACTCATTCAGTTACCACCACTGACTAGTGCCCTCCTCATGTTTCTTTGTCTTTAAGATCAGAATCACACTTAACCACTGAGGTAGATTAGCTAGTAATGCCAGGAATGTGCTCATCATATGGTATCTATCTTGGAGGCAGACAGTGAACATTGTATCCATCCTCTAAGTTTTTTTTTTTTTTTTGTGGTACTGGGGATTGAACCCAGGGGCATTCTACCTCCAAGCTACACCCCCAGCCCTATTTTTTATTCTTTATTTTTAAACAGGATTTTACTAAGTTGTGGAGGGCCTCGCTAAGTAGCTGAGGCTGGCCGCAAACCTGTGATCCTCTGGTCTCAGCCTCCCAAGTACTGGGATGATAAGCGTGTGCCACCACACCTGACTTCTAAGTAGTTTTTTGAGTACCTACTCTGTGTCAGGGACTGCTCTGCCTGTAGGTGCTATGATGGGGAATCAGAGTGTGCTGGTCTCACTGAAATCCCTTCAAGTGCACACAGGACTTTTGTTCATTAAAACCCTTACACAGGCGGGCATGGTGGCACATGCTTGTAATCCCAGTACTTGGGAGGCTGAGACCAGAGGATCCGGGTTTGCGGCCAGCCTCAGCTACTTAGTGAGGCCCTCTGCAACTTAGTGAGACCCTGTTTCAAAATAAAGAATAAAAAATAGGGCTGGGGGTGTAGCTAGCTCGGAGGTAGAATGCCCCTGGGTTCAATACCTGGTACCACCAAAATAAATAGATAAATTAAAAAAATAAAACCCTTACACAAGGTACAAGAGCAAGATACAGTTTGTCACAATGTTGGAGGGCAAAGCAAACAAGAGTATCAAGACTCAGAATTCCAGGGACAGATGTGCGCGTGATTTCATTACCAAAAACTAACATGGGAAGGAGGCACAAAAAAGGCAATGAGAGGTTTTGTTGTTTACTTTTTTTTTTTACAAAACCTATAAGCTGTTTATAGAAAAGAAAAAGTAAATATGACCTGACGTTTCAGCTTCAGGCATAAGATCCCAGACATTTCTGAAACCCACAAGGTGGTTTTTACTTCTGTGGCGTGTCTTCCCCCTACCCCTGACTGTCTGGCTCCCTTCTCCCTCCAGTGGGATAATATATACAAGTTCTACCTAAGAATATTGTAAGAAATATGTGCCAGCCTAGCGAACGTCTCTCACAAAGTCCAAAGTATGCACTATTCAGCCAGCCAGTCATCCAGACACTTACTCGTTCAGTGACTTTATTGACAGGTATTGTTTACCAAGCATGGTGTGTTAGGGACAAAATGGCACAAAACAAACACACCCAGTTCAGAGACAATTGCCACACACCACAACGAAAGCTGTAGGGAAATGAAGCACCGAGGTGCTGGTGTCCCCTTGTGTCCCCTCGGTGGTGGGGCCGCAGGGAGCGAGTGGCCCTTGCACAGTCCGCTCTTCCTTCTTCCCTCCTTCTCCTTTCTTTTCTTTCAGTCTTCCATCCTACCTTTCCTTTGAAAATCACTAGCAAAAGAGAAATAGATGACTGAGAGTTAAACATGGACAGGGCGCTAGTATCTAGTCTTATGGAATGAAATTCTTGGGACTTACAGAAGTCGACATCTATTTCCCAGCCCTTATTAGACACTTAAATCTCTCCTAATACAACACCAGCAAGAAGTTGTCTATTTTATACTTAAATACCACCATAGATGGGGAACTCACTCCTTTTGGAAAGCTCTTTCTACTTTGGGACGCCCCAATTTATTGGTTACTGTTTTGGGCAGCCAGACCCTACTCATGAGCCGCAGGAGAGGGTCGTGCACTTAGACCTCCCCATCCATTACCCAGCTTCTAAGGCAACAGCAGCCGTTGGCCCAAGTGAGCTCATCCCGAGCATCTGCCTCTTGTCTTTTCCACCTGTGCTGTCTCCTGTCACATGGTTTTGGTTGCGTCACCAGCCTGCCTGTGTGCCCTTCCAGAACGGAGCTGAGACTGCCAGTGTGGTCTGACTCTTGTCCCTGTTGGGTCCCTTGTTCTGAAAACTGTGCTTGTGTTAACAGGAGCTCATTACTGTTCTTGGCAGCCAGGCCCTACTCCTGAGCCACAGGAGCTGCCCTCCACCTAGGGCACCCCCATCTTGCACACGTGCCGTGGTAAAGCCCCGCATCCACACCAGCTCCCTGTGTGGGGCAGTTTTGAACAAATGTACCGAGCCCAACACCTGCCCTTGTTAAACTTGATCTTGTTACATTAGTCCCCTTGTTCTGACTTCTCAACCCTTTTGAATCTTGCTTCTGTTACCCAAGGAGACTTAGAGAACTCCGTCTTTCCTCTTACAGAAAGTGTGTGCGTGCGTGTGTGTGTGTGTGTGTGTGTGTGTGTGTGTTTGCATGCACACCCCTGGGTGCCACTCCGAGGAGCCCACCCATAGGTTTCTGAGCACTCTTTCATGAATGCAGCTCATTCATACACATTTATTCATTCTGCAGCATCAGTCCAACGTGGCCCAACAAAACCTTTGTTCTTTTTAACTATCCCCAGGGTGCAACAATTGGCGAAACGTCAGGCAGTAATTCTGGGAGTGAGTGGTGGCTTGTTTTCAAGGGCTCTGCAGAGGCCTAGAAGGAGGCTGGCTAACCCCAGGCTCTGGAAGCTCTGGAGTGCACTGTCTGTGTATTCCGATTCTCCACTGGACTGTACTGAGCTCAGAAACGCCCTGCGGACCTCAGAACCCCAAGATCCTCAGGCCTTAAACCCCAACTCATGACTTTCTCCCTCGTTATCAGGAGGAAATGGAAGCCACTGGCTTCAATCTCTATTTCTCGGGGCAGTATCTTGCCTAGGTTGTACTCAGGCAGAGTAAAATACCAACTGATAATTATTGTGGGACGGGGGCTGCAACTGGATGAGGACCTGCATCCCAGGAGTCGGGCAGAAATGGAATAGTGGAGCCTTAAGCAGACCACGTCTCTGGAAAAAATGTTAATGTGACTATAATACCATTTTTCATAGGATTATTAGAAAAGTTAAATGGCATAATGGCTATAAAATGCTTAACATGGTGCCAGGCTTGTGGTAAGTGCTCCTAAATGTTAGCTATTGTATTAGTTAGAAAGACCAACTAATACAAAACACAACACTTGACACAAAGACCTCCTTATTGAGCTTATGCAGACACAGGGGCGTCGTCCTCACACAGTGAGATGCATGGTAGGGAGTTGCAGGCACTGGCTCTGCAGCTCAGAGATGGTGAAATGCTTCTAGCCGTTCCTCATGGATGCAAGAGGGCTGTCATGACTCCAGCAATCGCATCCTGGCTCAAGCCAGGGAAGAGGAGAAAGACTGCTCCACCCACACCTGACATCGTTCATCAAAAAAGAAGAGGCTTTCCTAGGAATCTATGAGGACAATCTATGAGGTCTCCAGGGTCAGAACTGGGTCACATAGCCACTCCTTCACTGCAGAGAGGCAGGAAAGTAGGAAGGGGTTAATCATACCTGGCACATCAGTCATGAGCCCTTGCCAGGAAGAAGTAAGGGGTTTAGGAACTGACAGTGATAGCCGGGCATGGTGGCGCATGCCTGTAATCCCAGTACTTGGGAGGCTGAGACCGGAGGATCCGGATTCCTGGCCAGCCTCAGCTACTTAGTGAGGCCCTCCGCAACTTAGTGAGACCCTGTTTCAAAATAAAGAATTAAAAAATAGGGCTGGGGGTGTAGCTCGGAGGTAGAATGCCCCTGGGTTCAATCCCCAGTACCACCAAAATAAAAAATTTAAAAAATAAAAGAAACTGACAGTGATTACAATAGTGATCATCTCCAGCCAGATTCTATCCCTCCATCTGCTTCCCACTGGTTGCTAATTATCAAGGGGCCTCATGCCATTATAAATATTATTCAGTGTCTTCAGAGCTCTCTGCACCAAGCTATGTTCTCTCAACATCTATCTGATAATGCTTCCTATTACTCTTTTCCCCAGGAAGTTTTCTATATTAGTCACTCTTGCTGATGATGCTGTGTAACAAACAATCCCAAACAGCAATAGACATTCTCTTCTGCTTGTAGCACACAGGTCAGCTGGAGAAACGGTGGTCCAGGATGTGGGTTCAGGCATGCTCAACTGCCTCTCATTCTAGGTGCCCCGACCCAAGGAGCACCACTCCCCAGGGGACGCTCCCTTCCTGGTGGATGGGAGAGAGCCTAAGACCGCGCGAGCACCTTTAAAGCTCCTCCTTGCACTGTGACCACTCACATCCCAGCGGCCATAGCAAGTCATACGGCTAAGGTCAACCAGGAAGATTATCCCTCCCACTAGACGGAAGGAAAAGGCCAATATTTTCTGCACAAGAATAAAATCGATCACACCTTCCTATTCCATGCCTGGGTGAAGAGTCTTCCTTGGGCACCACGGTCCTCTGTACGTCCTCTGTTGCATCTTACTATTCTCCATTGCCCGTATCTTATCAGTTCTCTGTCTTCAGATGGAGATCGCAAAAAGATGGCTGTGACTGTAGTGTGTTAGTAGTCTTCCGTGGTGGTATCTGGCTGAGAGGTGCTGTGTCACTGGCATGGTCCTGATGGCTTATTATGATTTAGCAAATAATAGAGGTCCAAAGTTATAGAACAAGAATATAAATGATAAATTAGTTGAAAGCTGAGATTAAGCCAGGCGTGGTGGTACATGCTTGTAATCCCAGTACTTGGGAGGCTGAGACAGGAGGATTGCAGGTTCGCGGCCAGCCTCAGATACTTAGTGAGGCCCTCCGCAACTTAGTGAGACCTTGTTTCAAAATAAAGAATAAAAAAATAGGGCTGGGGGTGTAGCTTGGAGGTAGAATGCCCCTGGGTTCAATCCCCAGTACAAGAAACAAACAAACAAAAAAAAGGAAAGGTGAGATTAGACTCTAGTTCTGAACCTTATTTAAGTTTGGTGTTAAATTGCTGTGGATAATAATATGCCCACAGAACAGAGATTAGGTCTTCCACAGACCACAGCATCAGGTCTTTAAGCTCCCAACCCACTGCCAAAGTAGCATCCAGAGATGTGTGCTATTATTTTAAGAGATAACTCTGTAATTAAAAAAATATCAGTTCAAGGGCTGGGGGTAGCTCAATGGTAGAGCATGTGCTTAGAATGTATTGGGTTCCATCCCCAGCATCAAAAATAAATAAGTAATGCATAAACAGAAGTCACTCAATATGTATTTCAGTGCCAAATACAGAAAATACAGGAATAAATAACACATGGCTTCTGTGTTCAGGTAGCTCGCCCTCTGAGGGGAAGATGGTGGTGGGAACTAAGTAGTTACTAGCTAAAATAAAACGGAGTAGTGGAACTCTCATTCCTTGCTGGTGGGAATGCAAACTGGTGCGGCCACTTTGGAAAACAGTTTGGCAGTTTCTTACAAAACTAAATATACTCTTCCATACAATCTAGAAATCATACTTCTTGGCGTTTACCCAAACGAGTTGAAATTTCACATCCACACAAAAACCTGCACACAGATGTTATAGCAGCTTTATTTTTATTCAGAATTGCCAAAAATGTGAAAGCAACCAAGATGGGTTTTTTTCCCCTACTGGAGATTTAACCCAGGGGCACTCTACCTCCGAGCTACACACCTAGCCCTTTTTATTTTGAAACAGGGTCTTGCTAAGTTGCTGAGGCTCACCGAGAACCTGTGATCCTCCTGTCTCAGCCTCCCAATTACTGGGATTACAGGTATGCACCACAATACCCAGCTAAGATGTCTTTCAGTTGGTGACTGGATAAGCAAACTGTGGTACATCCATACAAAGGAATATTATTCAGCACCAAAAAGTAATGAGCTAGCAAACCATGAAAAGACATGGATGACCCTTAAATGCTCATTCCTAAATGAAAGAAGCCAGTCCAAAAGGGCTGTCTACTGACATTCTGGAAAAGGCAAAACTACAGACAGTAAAAAGCTCAATGGTTGTCAGGGCTTAGGGGAGAGGAATGGATGAAGAGGCAGAACGTAGAAGGTTTTGGGGCAGTGAAACTATTCTGTAGATTACTGTAGTGCTGGATACATGTCTTTATATATTTATCAAACCCACAGAATGTACGGCACAAGGAGAGAATTCTTTTTTTGTGTTGTACTGGGGATTGAACCCAGGGGCATCCTACCTCTGAGCTACATCCCCAGCCCTTTCTATTTTTCATTTGAAACAGGCTCTTCCTAAGCTGATGAAACTGGCCTTGATCCTGTGATCCTCCTATCTCAGCCTCCCAACTATTGAGATTACAGGCATGCACCACCACGCTGAACATACAAGGAAAGAATTCTAATGTAAATTATGGACTTTAGTTAATAATATCTTTTTTTTGCGGTCGGGGATTGAACCCAGGGGCATTCTACCTCCGAGCTACACCCCCAGCCCTATTTTTTATTCTTTATTTTGAAACAGGGTCTCACTAAGTTGCAGGGGGCCTCACTAAGTAGCTGAGGCTGGCCGTGAACCTATGATCCTCCTGTCTCAGCCTCCCAAGTACTGGTATTACAAGGATGCGCCACCACACCCAGCTTAAAAAAAATAATACTGACTCATCAACTGTAACAAATGTACCACACTAATTAAATATGTTAATTTAAGGGAAATATATTAATTAATGGGGCAGCTGGAGGGATGTGTGGAAAGTCTGTACTTTGTCCTCAATTTTTCTGTAAAGCTGAAACTGGCCTTCAAAATACAGCCTATTAACTTAGAGAATAAGATAATAAAGTGCCTTGAAATGATAATGAACAAAGAAAGTATTATGACAGCAAAAATCGGCTTTCCCTGGGCAGAGTGGGAAGGCTTTCCAGAGGAGAGGTTAGAACTGAATCTGGGAGGATAGGCAGAAACTCCTCTGGTAGAGCAAGAAGCAAGATGAACCAGGCGCAGGGACCACCTGTGCAGAGGTCAGCGCCAGGCTCAGTATCTGTTGTGCCCGCTGACATGGAGTCCAAGTACTGCCTGCCACAGAGAAGGTGCTGGATAAGTATTTGTTGAATGAATGGGTGGTCACCTGAGAGGACACGGCAAGGCGGAGCTCTGTTTCCCAGCTAGGCACAAAGATTAGCAAAAAGTGTGATAGATACTTCATAACCTATCCATCCTGAATGGATAAAAGGGTAAGAGATGGTTCCAGTTGCTCTCTTGCTGGAAAAAAAAAAGACAAAACAAAAACTTCTTCTTGACTGAGCTTTTCTGAGTTACACCCCAGCCCTTTTTATTTTTCATTTTTTGAAACAGGGTCTTGTTATGTTGTTGAGGTTGGCCTTGAACCTGCCACCCCTCCTGTCTCAGCCTCCCAGTACTGGGATTACAGGCGTGTGCCACCACACCCAGTTAAAAACATTTTCTTGATGTTGCTATTAATTCTTTCTTTTTTTTTTCAGTACTGGGGATTGAACCCAGGGGCTACACCCCCAGCCCTATTTTTTATTCTTTATTTTGAAACAGGGTCTTACTAAGTTGTGGAGGGCCTCACTAAGTAGCTGAGGCTGGCCTCAAACCTGCGATCCTCCTGTCTCAGCCTCCCAAGTACTGGGATTACAAGCATGTGCCACCATGCCCGGCTTGCTATTAATTCTTGAAAAGTAATTAGATGACAGAGAAGGGGAGGTGGTGGCATCTTGCTTGTGATAGACATTATTATAAACAAGCAAAACCAAAACTGGAAAAATCACATTTCAGGATGGTTTTGTTTCTTAACACTGAGCCAACAGTCTGTGGACTGGGTCATACTGCAGTGGAATCGGCTGCCTTAGCCAAATGAGAGAGCCCATCTCTCAAGGCATTTGAAGTAGAGGGGCTGAGCAAGGCTGGAGAGGCAGCCTCCCAGAGCACTTGACTGTCCACAGGGACAAATCCCAGTGGCAAAACCCCAGAGGGACCGCAGTGCTGTGGAACCCAGCCCGTCCCTGCAGCTTCCCTTCCAGACCTCAGGCCTCCCGAGTGGACACCTTCCTCAGGCTGTGAACTCCCCATCCAGGCCCCTTGATGGAAGTTTCCTTTAGTCCACTTGTCCTACTTGACCAACTAAAAACGGGCAACGTGGGTCAGACCATTCCCGGGTCAGCGAAGGCCCCTTGGAAGGTGTACCTGTGTCCCAGTCGGCGGCTCTGCCTTTTCAAAGGCTGCACTGAAATCCGGTGGAGGTAAAAACACTCAATTTCTTGGCTACTCCCTGAACACATTCTGTCATTGCGCGTTTTCCCCAAGTTCCGCGTGACGATGGAGCTCACAGAACTTGCTTGCTTCCTTCAGCCCCACTGTTGTTCTTCATAGTGAATGATCATTTAAAGCAGTGTTGGATTTGATGTGCTAGTGTTTTGTTGAGGATTTGGGCATCCGCGTTGATCAGGGATATTGGCCTGTAATTTTCTATTTTTGCTGTTGTTGTATGCTTGTCTGGTTTGGGCGTTAGGGTGATGGCTTCTAGAATGAGTTTGGAAGTCTTCTCTCCTGTTCAGTTTTCTCAAATAGTTTGAGAAGAGTTGGTATTCATCCTTCTTTAAGTGTTGGGTAGAATTCAGCAGAGAAGCCATCAGGCCCTGGGCTGTCCTTGGATGGAAGACTTTTTTTTTTTTTTTTTGCGGTACCAGGGATTGAACCCAGGGGTGTTCTACCTCTGCGCTACACCCCCAGCCCTATTTTTTATACTTTATTTTGAAACCAGGTCTCACGAAGTTGTGGAGGGCCTCACTAAGTAGAGAGAGAGAGAGAGAGAGAGAGAGAGCTGAGGCTGGCCACGGACCCGGATCCTCCGGTCTCCACCTCCCAATGTACTGGGATTACAAGCGTGCGCCACCACGCCCGGCATGATGGAAGACTTTTTATTGCCAACTCAACTCCTCTCTTGTTACCAGTCTGGGCTAATGCTCCATTTTATCATTATTCAATCTCTCTAGGTTGCATATGACCAGGAACTTACTGGTGTCTTCTAGTTGTCCAATTTGTTGGCTTTTTACAATTCTTCGCATTTCTGTGTTATCGGTTGTAATGTCTCCTTTTTTGTCTCTGATTTTGTCTGCTCTTTTTTTTCTTAGTTAGTCTAATTAGCTTGTCGCTTTTGTTTACCAACCTTCCATTTCATTGATCTCTTGTTCTGGTTTTAAGGTCTCCATTTCATTTGCTTCTGCTCTGATCTTTATTATTTCCTTCCGTTCATTAATTCTCATTATCCTAGTTCCTTGAGGTGCATCATTAGGGTATTTATTTGTGATCTTTCTTTTTTGATGTTAGTATTTATTGCTATACACTTCCCTATGAGGGTTGCTTTTACTGTATCCTAAAGATTTGACTATGCTGTGTTTACATTCTCATTTAATTCAAGAAATCTTTCAATTAATTTTCTTTTGATTTCTTCATTGACCCTTTGATTGTTCAAAGCTGTTTAATTTCTATGTACTTATAAAGTTTCTGAATTTCCTCTTGCTATTGATTTCTAGTTTTACAACCTAGTGGTCAGAAAAGATAGTTGAAATGGCTTCAGTCTTCTTAGATTAGTTAAGGCTGTTCTGTGGCCTAACGTATGATCTGCCCTACAGAATGTTCTAGGTGCTGTTGAGAAGGGTCTTCTGCAGTGGTGGGGCGGATTGTTCTGGAATGTGTTGGGTTTCGTCTCTTTGCTTTTGCATGGGCTGTTCTTATTGTTTGGAATACCTTCCCCAGGCATTATAAAAATATTTTTGACTCTGTGAAAACTTATTTGACCCCCCTCAACTTTTAAGTTATTTTTTTCAACTTTTAAGCTAATTATTAATTGTGTGTGTGTGTGCGTGTGTGTGTGTGTGTGTGTGTGTGTGTGTGTGTGTGTGTTACTGGGAAATGAACCCAGGGGCATTCTACCTCTGAGCCACACCCCCAGCCCTATTTTATTTTTTAGTTTGAAAAAGGATCTCACTACGTTGCTGTCTCACTACATTGTCAAGGTTGTCCTTGAACCTGCAATTCTCCTATCTCAGCCTCTCAAGTACTGGGATTACAAGCATGTACCCCACACCAGGCTTAATTATTAATTTTTAAGTTAATCATTTTTCTCTTTGCTACTAACTTCAGGCTTAACTTTTTCTTTCTGGTCATTTAAAATATTGTCCACGGCCGGGCGTGGTGGTGCACGCTTGTAATCCCAGTACTTTGGGAGGCGGAGACCGGAGGATCTGGGTTTGCAGCCAGCCTCAGCTCTGTCTCTCTGTCTCTCTCTCTGTCTCTCTCTCTCCCTGTGTCTATTTCTCTCTCTCTCTCTCTCTCTCTCTCTCTCTCTCTCTCTGTCTCTCTCTCTCCTTAGTGAGGCCCTCTGCAACTTCATGAGACCCGGTTTCAAAATAAAGTATAAAAAATAGGGCCAGGGGTGTAGTGCGGAGGTAGAACGCCCCTGGGTTCAATCCCCGGTACCGCAAAAAATAATATGAAATAAAATAAAATAAAATATTGTCCACGTCTCCTACTATGCTGTGAACCCCAACCCCATGATACAAGTCATGTGTTCATTTATTCATTCAGCAAACATTCACTGAGCTCCTACCATTGTAAAGCTCTGTGCTAAGTACTGAGGATGAAATGGAGAACAAATACAGTTCTTTCCTCAAAGAGCTTGCAGTCTCGTGGGAAATTTTAATGAGGAACCAAGCGATCCTGGTCTACAGTGCTGACATAGTGACTGATGTCTGGACGATGTTCAGTGAGCGCTTACTGAAATCTCTTCCTAAGACTAGTGTTGCCATGAGCAGGGAGTATGGGACTCGATTCCCTGCTGCAGTCTTGTATGATGATGATGACGATGATGATGATGATGATGATGATAGGAATAGTGATCATGATAATAATATTATTACCAACAACATCCAATAATATTTATCAAGTACTTACTGTGTGTTGAACACCAGGCTAAGATGCTTATCATTGGTCCTCTCATATAATCTCTATGTCATACTCTCAGATAAATACAGGTTCACAAGTACCCGACTGTCATTTCAAAACCCAGAAAGCTCCAAAAACAAAATTTACTTGTATCTACAACCAAACCAACAGCAGGATTTATGACATCATCCTATCATCGTCATCATCCCCCAAAACCTAACCTGACTTGTATTTGTTTCAATTGATTTGTTAGGCAAAACCTAACCCCCCAACACACACACATACACACCCTTCCAGGCCTAGACAGATGTCCCTGCTGTGACTTTATACCCGGCCTGTGCCTCCTCCTTGTCAGCCTCAAGGATTCCTTTGGTCGCAGCGATAGCCAAGGGCCTGTTTGTGTAGGGGCGGGAGCTGGGAGCTGTCTTATTTACAAAAAGAAAAAAAGTTGGAGATATCTGCGCAGTCGGCTTGAGCTGGAAATGGACAAAATGAGTTTCATTCTTGGCCCTTGGGGGGAGGGCGCCCCATCACCAAAGGATCCGGTTAACCGCGAGCGGGGCGCCAGGGCCTCCTGGGTGTCCCCGAGCGAGCTGGGCAGGGAGGGACTCTGCGGCCGGCTCGGCTCGGCTCGGCCCGGGCTGTCGCGCACGCCGCGGGGGCAGCCACTGGACCGCGCCAGAGCCGCGCCCTGGCCCCGACGTGAATCTCCTTTATGACGCTGTGACCTTGTTTGGCACCGACAGTGTGTGACGTCCCTTAGTCCCTTATGGCGGGCGTAAGCGCCTCGGTGTGCCAGGCGCCCTGGGAGCCGGTGGGGGGCTTAGCCCCATGGTGCAGGTGGAGGGAGTGAGGCCCAGACCCTGCCCAGCACCGAGGAGAGAGCAGAAGATACCGGCCTGAGGGCCTCCGAGTCCCAGACGCAGCCTGCTATCGCGTCTGGCATTTCATTCATCCTGTGAGGTTTTTATTTTCGCATTTATTTTAATTTTTTAAAATAACACATTAAGTACTTGGGAGGCTGCGCCAGGAGGATCGCAGGTTTGAGGCCAACCTCAGCAATTTAGCGAGGCCCCCAGCAACTTAGCAAGACCCTGTTTCAAAATAAAAATAAAATAGGGCTGGTGATGTAGGGCAGAGGTAGAATGTCCCTGGGTTCAATCTCCAGTACCACCACCACCACAACAACAACCCCCCCGAAAAAAAAAAACCCAAAAAACATTAACCAAGGTTGGTGATGCACACCTGTAACTCCAGCTACCCGGGAGGCTGAGGCAAGGAGGGTCGCAAGTTCCAGGCTAGTCTGGACAATTTAGACCTTGTTTCAAAACAAATGATAAAAGGGCTGGGGTTGCAGCTCAACAGTAGAGCACCCTTGGGTTCAATCCCCAGTACCAAAAAAAAGAAAAATTTATGGGTTTACTACATTATACTTTTCTCATTGTTTTAAAATGTATTCCTATTTGTATATTTTTTTAAAGAGTGTACTGTAGAACAGTATGCCAGCTTATACCGGCAGCAGCCTCAAACGTCCCCTGCCTACCTTACCGCTCTCTCCATTGCATCTCATGTTTTGTTTGTCATGGCCCTGGGAGCAATAGCTCATTACATATGCCATATAGCCTGGTGTGTGCTAAGCAACACCATCGAGGTCTGACTAGGTCGTCCTGTGGTGCTCACGCTCACAATCACCTGGGGACGCGCCTCAGAATGCGCACTGGCCAGTCAGTGGTGCGGGACTGTACGGCTCATCTTTGTTGTTAAGTTTCTGCTGCCTCTTTTTTTTTCTTTTTTTTTTGTGGTACTCGGGATTGAACCCAGGGGCATTCTACCTCCGAGCTACACCCCCAACCCTATTTTTTATTCTTTATTTTTCAACTAAGTTGCGGAGGGCCTCGCTAAGTAGCTGAGGCTGGCCGCGAACCCCGATCCTCCGGTCTCAGCCTCCCAAGTACTGGGATTACAAGTGTGCACCACCACACCCGGCTTTGCTGCCTCTTAAATGTTGCACTACCCAGCTCTGACCCTCCCTTTACCTGCCATTGGAGCTTTGGATCCGCAAAACAAGCTCTCCCAGTTTGGGCTACTGATCCTTACATTTGTTTTGTTTTGTTTTGTTTTGCGGTACTGGGGATTGAACCCAGGGGCTTTCTACCTCTGAGCTACACCCCCAGCCCTATTTTATTCTTTATTTGGAAACAGGGTCTCGCTAAGTTGCGGAAGGCCTCACTAAGTTGCTGAGGCTGGCTGCGAACCTGAATCCTCCTGTCTCAGCCTCCCAAGTACTGGGATTATAAGTGTGTGCCACCATGCCGGCTCGTGGATATTTCAGAATGGGAAGAAGCTGAAGCTCAGAGCAGCTAAGTGACTTATTCAGGATCCCTGGAAAGCTGGCCTGACACCAGCCTTGAGCTAGCTAAGGTTCTGAGCTACGGTAACGTGCAGGCCCTCCCATAGCTTGTCTTGAGGGCCCAGTCCCCAGCCCTCAGCACAGCAAACTCTTTTTTTTTTTTTTTGGTACTGGGGATTGAACTCAGGGGCATTCTACCTCCGAGCTACACCCCCAACCCTACTTTTTATTCTTTATTTTGAAACAGGGTCTCACTAAGTTGCAGAGGGTCTCACTAAGTAGCTGAGGCTGGCCGCGAACCTGCGATCCTCCAGTCTCAGCCTCCCAAGTACTGGGATTATAAGTGCACACCACCATGCCGGGCTTCAGCACAGTAAACTCTTAAAAACAGCAACATCACACACATTACATACAGCCTTTTTATTACAGAGTTTCTGAAAGGATTTTTTTATATTTTGCCTTTGCTTTTGCTTGGCTACAAGGCACTAATTTACAATGGCTGTGATTTCTTAGGAACGATGGGGCGACCTGGGAAATTCTTGCAAAGTGAGAAAATCTAAATCGTTTTCACCTGTAATGAGATTTTTAGCAATAATTAATTGAGCAATTTAATAATGTTGACATGGTGCTACCTTCTGTGGGCATTTAATTAAACATTTATTAGTTTTGACTTTACAGTTTGCTTTTCTCCTGGTGGAGCCAAAAACTACTTTTCCAGGTCTCCAACATTTTTGTTGGAAAGCCCTCCCAGCAGCTTGGCAGTCCCAGACACTTGGCCCAGCTCCCAGCCCCTGGAATGGCCCTGCCCACTCCAGGCCCCGCCCACATGGGTGGGGCCTCCAGACCTGCCAGCCTTTGGCTTTTTTGGGGTGGGGGAGTACTGGGGATTGAACCCAGTGGCTTTAAGTGAGCTGAACCTCTTGATTCAAGAGCTTCCCAGCCGGGCGTGGTAGCGCACGCTTGTAATCCCAGTAACTTTGGGAGGCAGAGACCAGAGGATCCGGGTTCGCAGCCAGCCTCAGCTCTCTCTCTCTCTCTCTCTACTTAGTGAGGCCCTCTGCAACTTCATGAGACCCGGTTTCAAAATAAAATATAAAAAGAAAATAGGGCTGGGGGTGTAGCCCGGAGGTAGAACGCCCCTGGGTTCAATCCCCAGTACCGCAAAAAAAAAAAAAAAGAGCTTCCCCAGTCTGGCGCGGTGGCACATGCCTGTAACCCCAGTACTTGGGAGACGGAGACAAGAGGATTGACGGTTTGAGGCCAGCCTCAGCAGCTTAGTGAGGCCCTCAGCAACCTGGTGAGACCCTATTTCAAAACAAAAAATAGAAAGCAATGGGGGTGTAACTCAGAGTTAGAATGCCTCTGGGTCCAATCCCCAGTACCACACACACAAAACAAAACAGAGCCTAAATTGGTTAAATTGTGGCTTTATCCTCAAGGAAGGGACAGGAGACATAAAGTGTACCAGAAAAGGGGCGAGGAATCCCGGTGGATCTCAGCAAGGGTTACTGTCACAGAATACCGCAGCCCGGGTGGCTCAGGCAACGACATTTATTTCTCACCCTTCCCGAGGCCGAGAAGCCCAAGACCAAGGTACCGGCCCATTCCAAGTCCGGCGAGGGCTCTCGCCTGGCTTGCAGACAGCTGCCCCTCTCTGGGCTCTGTTTATAAAGGCCCTGGTCCCATAGCAAGGACCCCACCCTCAGGACCTCGCTGAAACCTAATTACCCACAAAGGCCTCATCACACCGAGGGGCGGGGCATCATCATGTGCATTCCGTTCATAACATGGTGCTTCTGCTAATGCTGTCTGTCCCTGAGGAAGTCTCTGCCCCTCTGGGCCTCAGTTTCCCCTTCAGGGAAATGATGGTGGGCCAGGAGATCTCCCATCTGATGCTCTTTCTGCCCTCTCATTTTCTGGCTGATTTGGGCTCATGAAAGAAGCCCCCCCCCCCCGAGCAAGCATCCTGAGAGAAGTCTGTAAAGGTCTGCTTTGAGCCAGGTGTGGTGGCACACACTTGTAATCCCAGTACTTGGGAGGCTGAGACAGGAGGATCACAGGTTTGAAGCCAGCTTCAGCAACTTAGTGAGGCTCTCAGCAACTTAGCAAGACCCTGTTTCCAAATTTAAAAAAATAAAATAAAATAGGGCTGGGGGTGTAGCTCAGAGGTAGAATGTCCCTGGGTTCAATCCCCAGTACCATAGATAGATAGATAGATGGATAGATGGATGGATGGATGGATGGATGGATGGATAGATAGATATAGATAGATACATGTCTGCTCTGCAGGTGTCCCAGTGGCTCATGATTCTCCGGGGCTGTGTGCAGTCTCCCTGCTGCGCTCTGCTTTTCCTTGGATTCTTGGCAGACACGGCCAAGTGAGCAGTGCCCTGCTGTGCCCTGCTGTGCCTGGGCTATTGTGACACTCATGGGCACCAGGCCTGGCAGGGACTCAATGCATAGTTGTCAGGGAGGAGCAGCTTTTCCAGATGAGGAAACTGAGGCACAGAGAGGTCTAGGTCGTTGCAAACACAGCCAGCTGCCATGATGTCTGTACAACCTTCCCTGGAAGAGGAGAGGCTTCGCGTCCACAGACTGGACAGGCTTCCTCCTTACCTGTGCCCAGGCCGCGAACTGAATGAGGTCGCCCAGGGGCGCTGTTTCCACCAGATCTGCTTTTAGGATGGAAGACTGAGGACTTTCCTCTTCACTTGGGAAGTGGAGACCCCTTCGCCTCAGCCACTTACCCAGCAGGCAGCTGTGGGGGCCCCCGGGAGCTGGGGTGCTAGCTGCGGCTGTGATGCAGGCATGCTCTGTGACTCTGAGTTGGGCCTCGCCCTCTCTGAGCTTTTGCTTCTTCCCCAGGAAGCCAGAGGGCTGGAGCAGAGCAGTTTCTCAAGGAAATCCTCTGAGAACCCTGTCAAAAGTGAAGTCTGGTTCGGGAGGTCTGGATCGAGGCCAGCGACCCTGCATGTCCACGAGCTCCAGGTGAGGTTGCTGCTGCTGGTCTGCGGATCATCCCTGAGTAGCCAGGACCCGGAGGACTTCTGCGGTCACTCCTTGCTCTGAAGGACTGGGCTCTGAGCCCTGACTGTGGGCACAAGGAGAGTGACAAAGAAGGCTGCCCAGGTTGGGCCGACGAGGGCAGTGCAGAATGCGAAGCCGTTCCTTTCAACCCCTCGTTCCAGAGTCCTCGCCGCGTCACCTCGTGGCCATCAGCATCCACAAACATTGGTGCAGAGCTTTTTGCTGTCCAGAGCAGCTGTCACATCCTTGAACCAGATGACCCTGACAGGCACCCTGTTGGGAGAGGAGGACATGGCTGGGATCCATTCAGGCCCAGCCCCAGGATTTGGGCCAGAGCACAATGGGCCCCTAAACCATTGTTTCCGGCTGCCCTTTGATTTTCTGAGCATTTTTTTGATGCCTGCTCTCTGACCCCTTCCTCCTTTGTCTCCTAATGCACCCTTTCCCTGTCCTCGCCCTCCCCTCCCCCAACACACACACAGTCAGCGGAGAAACCCAGAGTATCCACCCCCACATTTCTCACTTTGATCCTCTCCCCTCTCATCAAATGACATTTGTGGAAGGTTTCTACTGTCCAGGGCACAATGCTCAGTGACTTCATCAACACCATCACCCAGGGAGGTAGGAACGGAACTATCTGCACATCACTGTTGAGGAAAAGGGGGCTTTGGGGTGTTGACCTGCCCAAGGTCACCTGGTTGGTAAGCCGTGGAGTCAGGACGTCATCTGACCTTGGGCGCCTCACTTCAAAGGCCGCTGGAGATTCCCACACAGTTGTGGGAAACAACGCAGAGAGATCCCGTGCAACCCGTGTCCAGTAACGCAGAGAGATCCCGTGCAACCCGTGTCCAGTAACGCAGAGAGATCCCGTGCAACCCGTGTCCAGTTTTCCCCATCAGAACGTCTTGCAGAACTGTAGCACCGTATCACAATTGGGATGTTGACGCCAGTACAATCCACCAACCTTATTCAGGTTTCTCCAGGCTTACCAGTACGTGTGTGTGTGTGTGTGTGTGTGTGTGTGTGTGTTTAGTTCTATGGAATTTAACATAAATGCAGGTCCAGTCAAGATACAGAACACTCCGTCACCTCCCCTCGTGTTGCCTTTTTATAACCACCACGTCTACTTCTCTCCCTCCCACCCTGCATCCCTGGAAACCACTAAATCTGTTCTCCATATTTACAGTTTTGTCATTTCAGTAACGTTCTAGGGAGGATGTAGCTCAGTGGAAGAGGCCTCGCCTGGTATGTGCGAGGCCCTGGGTTCACTCCCAGCACCGTAAATATATGTACACATACATTATAAATGGAAGCGTACAAAAGTATATGCTTTGAGATTGGCTTTATTCCTTAGCATAAATTCCTTGAGATTCACTCAAGTTGTTGCATATATCAATAGTTGGTTCCTTTTTACTGCTGAATAGTATCTTATGGTGTAGAAGGACCATGGTTTGTTTAACCATTCACCCACTGGAGGACAGGTGAATCTTCAGTTTCTGGCTATTATTACGATTAATGTTGTTGTTGTTGTTGTTGTTATTGTTATTATTATTTGTGGTACTGGGGATTGAACCCAGTGTCATTCTACCTCTGAGCTATACCCCCAGCCCTATTTTATTTTTATTTTGAAATAGGGTCTCACTAAGTTGCAGAGGACCTCACTAAGTTGCTGAGGCTGGCTATAAACCTGTGATCCTCCTGTCTCAGACTCCCAAGTACTTGGATTACAAGTGTGCGCCACCACACTGGGCTCAGTTTCTGTCTATTAAGAATAACGAAGCCGGGCGTAGTGGCACACGCTTGTAATCCCAGTACTTTGGGAGGCAGAGACCGGAGGATCCAGGTTTGCGGCCAGCCTCAGCTCGCTCACTCTCTCTCTCTCTCTCTACCTAGTGAGGCCCTCCGCAACTTTGTGAGACCCGATTTCAAAATAAAGTATAAAAAAATAGGGCCGGGGGTATAGCGCGGAGGTAGAACTCCCCTGGGTTCAATCCCCGGTACCACAAAAAAAAAAAAAAAGAATAACGATGCTAGGAGCATTCATGTACAGGTGTTTGTGTGAAGTTTTCATATTTCTGTGACAAATGCCCAGTAGACCATTGATAAATACAAATCCCAAGCTCATAGAATACCTTTTCTTTTTTTTTTTAACTTCAAAAAACATTGTTTGTCGGGGGCATCCATCGGTCTCTCGGGGCCAGCCAGAGAGAGAGAGAGACGCGAAGCTGATGGGGAGGGCAGGGCCGGACGGTTGGACAAATAACCATACCTCCTCCAACCGGGAGCAATGTCTTGCAAAACTCGTTTATTAGAAAGCACATCTCTCTTTTATAGTAGAGGTGGTACAGGAAGTTCGCAAGTAGTAGGGTGTGGCACCACGCTCTCCTGGGATCTATCATAGGTAAAAGCGCCTGTCGTCTGTGAGTACGGAAGGAGGTAACTACCTATCACAGCCCTCCTGAGGCTACCTCCGGAACTACCTGCGGGACCTCCCCCTGAGGAATTCGCCAGCGCCATCTTTGCCATTAATATGCTGAATTACTGCCACGTGGGAGAGGCCCGGTACTACAGAGCAGGCTTCTGCCAGTCCACCAGGCCCTTTCATG
>PVJS01016545.1:0-37346 GCA_004027185.1 Glis glis | reverse complement strand
TACCTTGATTGGTTCCAAAGTTTGGCGATTGTGAATTGTGCAGCTATAAACATTGACACACATGCATTGTTGTTAATGCCTTCTGAGGGCAAGGACCCCAATAACCCAGGCACCTTGAACTGGCTTGTCCTGCCTCCCAACTTCTTCATCCTGGGAACCAAGATTTTAACAAATGAAACCTTGGAGGACACACTCAGACCATTTCCAAATCATAGCACCCACCACATAGGATTGAGGATCGTTCAAATGAGGGGTCATAAATCACAGTTGCCTTCTTACTCTTAGAATCTCCTTTAGGCCAATACTGAATTGGATTTCAGTCAGATTTATAGGGCGTTATTGGTAGTTAGACCATTTTATAGATCGTACAGACCTTTATTCTGCCAAAACAAAGTGTTTCTAAAACTGTATTTGACCAAATCCTTGATGGTAAACGTCAGATCTGACAGTGAACTATCTCCTTTGAAAGGATGAGAGCCTCCAGATAGATACAAATATGATAAGAAAAAATAGACACATGTTAAATCATGGAGCAGCAAAGGGGGTACTTTATGGAAATGAACTCACAAGATAATAATTTGAATTTGACAAGGTGATAATTAAAGTCCCCAGATAGATCTCTTCCACATCTGTATGCCTTTCAGTAAAGTTGGTTAGCATATTAACTACTGCTGGAGAATACTAAAAAATATTCATGGGATGTAAAACTACAAATTATTATTCATTTCAATTTGTATAATAAGTGTAACAAAATGCAATGCATACAATATTACACAAGAGGTACTAAAAACTATTATAGACATTTTTGGAGCCCAGGCAAAATCCTGAGATGACCATTTTGTCTTGAAATATTCAAGACATTTAAGTATGAATTGCTACTCTTCTCAGTGAAATAAATTTTGTATATCTTCAATGTTCTTTGGGGGTAATCACTTGTTATTTTGAATGACCAGAAAACTTTTTAAGTATTATGTACTAGGAAACACACACACACACACACATAAATATATAATTATGACTTATATATTTAATTTTGTCATATTTTTCTCCAGTGGAAAATTAGAATTCAGTGACTATAGAAGTGTGATTTAAAAAGAAAATTAAAGGCCATTGTAAGTCCCAATTTCAAATTTCAAATAGTGATCCAATATATTAAATCTCTTCTCAATTGATTTTCATTATGAATTTTAACCTAGGCATTTACATGAAAAAAGATCAAATATGATGATAGTGTAAAATTTTGGAAGAGGACTGTGAAGTGTGCCCACACACTATGGGTCGTAGAATATGTATGTATGTATGTGTATATATGTGTGTATATACATATATATATATATATATATATATGTATAAATAAACATACATATTTATACTTCAGGCTTGAATCCCAATTATTTTGAGGCTGGGTGTAGCGTGGAGGTAGAAAACCTTGGGTTCAATCCCCAGCGCCAAAGCAGGAACATGGGGCAAGAAGTCTAGATGGGGGAGCCAAAGACTATTGGTTGCTTTATTTCCACAAAGAATATCAAAGTCTGGAGGAACTGACTGTGAGTTTACATATAATGAATGATTTCATGACTAACTTTCTGCTTTTATTGGTTTTTTTTATGTGTTTATGTGTGTATGTGTGTGTGTGTGTGTGTGTGTGTGAGAGAGAGAAAAGAAAATATAACTACAGAGTTAATATACTTTTTAATAAAATAATCTTTACTAAAAGTTATTTTAGTAATTTTCTTTGTATGATATTTTTCTTTATATTCAACTGTTATATTTTTGTTAGTTTATTGATTTTTCTATATATCTGAATTATTGTTATTATTCACCCTGACTTTGTCTCCAGCAAATATATGAGTCAACACAAATATTTTCATCTCTACATATTTAGTGAAGTGTAAATAAAATTCTTCTGCTTTATTCCGACTTTGAGTTTTTATTATTTCTCAAATTTTTTTCACTTGCTTGGTTTGAGTATCTTTTAGTATATTACATAACTTTTCACTGAAAATTTGACTTGAGACTCAGGGTGGTGCTGCTAACGTGCTCCCTGAGGACATGTTGATCCAAGGTGTTTAGAGTCATCACTGAAAGGGTAAGGAAGATCTGGGCATGGTGGTGCATGCCTGTAATCATAGTACCTGGGTGGCTGAGACAGGAGGATCACAGGTTTGTGGCCAGCCTCAGCAACTTACTGAGGCCCTCCGCAACTTAGTGAGACGCTATTTCAAAATAAATAAAATAGGGCTGGGGTGTAGCTCAGAGGCAGAATGCTGCTGGGTTCAATCCACAATAAATAAATAAATAAATAAATAAATAAATAAATACATACATACATACATACATACATACATAGAAAGGGTAAGGAAGGACAAGTCCTCAGATAACGTGTATCTGCTTATCTGCTCAGATCATGACCTCGTATTTTTGAATATGTTCTTAGGAAATACACTCATCTTAAGCTCTCCCTGTTTTATTTAAAGTACTCATCCGTCCCATCTCTAACCAGCCTCTTCTAATATTTGTAGAATTATCTGTTATACTGCCAACCTTCTTTGCTCTTACCCTCATGGCTCTATTAAATGGGTTTGTGCAGGCAGCCTGCCCATAAACCTATCTATACTATGGATGGGTTCATTTCTTAAGCAATCTGGAAAAGCAAAAACCTTTCCAGTCACTAGAGAAGAGTCTCTGCAGTTATCATTCATACAGCACTTGGTTCTCTCTGACTTTTGCTGCCTTCCACTAGTCTATTTACTTCTGAGATTTCTAAAATTAGCCAAACAATTTTGCAGCTCTCTTACTTGAAATACTTTGCAATGAAGGCTCTAAGCTGAGAGTAGACCTCTCACTATTCCTTGGACGTATTGATGAGAAAAAAATATGATTGCAGGTCACTCACCAGGTCCCTCTGTCCATAGAGGCAGCTTAAATTCACCACTAGAAATTCACTGTCCCTCTGTTTACAGTGGGAAAAAAGAAGGGTCATTTGATTATACAAACAAACAGAAATTTGTTTCCTCTTAGGAATGCGGCAGCTTGAGGACATAAAAAAATGAAACATGCCTTGTGATTTGTTAAATATTAAAAAATGCTTTCTTCATGTTAGCAGAGTCCCATCTTGGACTATCATTTGGCAGACTATTCCTTTTATGAAGCCATTTACCCTTTGTGGGCATTACAAACAACTTTCTGGTAGGAAACGTGTCAAGGCACTTCCAGAGAGTTTGGACCATACAACATGCAAAACCACAACAACAGTATTGCAGGGGATGGGTGGAAATGACCATCACTGGAATCCTTTGGAAGTGCTAAGCCTAGGAAATCCGTGAGCGGCCATAGCTGATGTTGCTCACTTGCTCTGCCCCACACACCCTCCTGTACTACAGTGGCACTTCCCGCCTTTTCCTGTGACTTCGCAGAGCCTCCAACACTACATGCCCTTGGCTCTGGTCTTGGCTGTTGACTTTCTTCATTCATGGAAATTTTATAGGCATAATGTTAGCAAGTTTGGCTCGATTTCCTGTACTTCTACTATTTCTCGGGAGACAAACACACTTTGTGCCACCCTGAATCCCAGAATGAGAAGGTGAATGAAGCTGACCTGAACTTCACCCATAACCCGGAACCACGTCCAGCCACTACCAACAGACCCTGGCTCCGCCACAGCTGGCCAGCAGTCGTGAGCAAGGACTGTCTATTGTCCAAGCCTTTCAGTTTTGCAGCTGCTTATAAAGCCAGTACCATGCAGTAAAAACTTCACGGATACAAAATTTTTGCAAAGACTTCTACTTTGTGTCCTACTAACTTCTACTAAAGGTATGCCCAGTGAAAGCCTGACTTTATCTTTGTCTTTGGAGTGGGGGGACTCAGGGACAAATCTGAGTGTAGCCTAGCAGGGACCCTGCACTGTGAGTCGAAGCAGCACCCACTTCAGGAAGCCAGAACAAAGAAAACAAAGGGCGAGTGTGCAAAAGTGCTACAGGCTTGTGCAATTGCTGGCTGACTGAGGGGCGGGCAGCAACTATGACACACAAAGTTGTGGACGCATAAGCATGTTTTCAGGGATTCTCAGAAATGTTTGGGGAGAAAAACCCCATAAAAGACTGGATTTTCTGCCATAATACACAAAGGGACACAAGCTATTGCTATTTAGGCATTAAAGGGAAGCATGACCCACCCCTGGAGGCTGAATAAGTGTGACACACCTGGTTTACATTTATATAAATCTTTGCACAGGACAATTCAACCTTCTAAGCACAATGCAAAGTAGCATATCCAATCTATTAAGCACAGTTCCTCTCAACTCATAATACAGAGCATACAGCAACCCCACCACAGCCCCCGACATTCACTGAGCTCTTCTTATGGACCAGGCTGGGCCAAAAAATTGTTGAGGTTTTAACTTATTTACAGACTTATCAGATAAATCATTTTTACTATCGCTAGTTAATAACTGAGTAAATTGCGGCTTAAAAAAGTTTAGTAGCTAGACCAAAACCCAGCAGCCAAAAATGACTATATAGTTTATTTCCTACGTAACATGCCTTTGATACTTTTTCTTTAATCCTTGTTCTCTACATCTGTGACTAACACATTGTACTGTCTTAAAACAAGAAGGGACACAGTATTTACAAAATATGTGTGTGCAAGTATGCATGGACATATATATATATATATAGAGAGAGAGAGAGAGAAAGATTATATATATAGAGATTATATATGTGAAATTTATATTTGATTATATATACGAAATATGTATATATATAAACACATGAATTTAAAAAATTGGTATATGCCAATAATAGACAGTAGTAGAACATTGCACCCTTAGAGTGAGCTCTGTAATTCATAGATGTAACTAGTTTTATGAATAACATTCTAAATATATTAGTTCATTGTCAAAATGTGCTGGGCTTTATCATTTAGATTATATCTATGTACATCAGGGATAAAATAACAATGCACGCATTCTAGAAAATTGATGCACTACTGAAGTTAAAAATTATTATCTCTTAGGGATTAAGTATTTATTTGAAAATAGTAAATGAAAAATATTAGGAATGGAGGAAAAATGCATATTGAGTATTATCAAATTCATCTTGAGAATTAAAAAATTCTTTATAATTAAAATTTCTACTTCAGCAGGTCTTGGGAAAATATTCTTGTATTTCATCGGTATCCTAGGAATAGTAAGCATATGGAAATCTTGTCTATATGGAAGATTCACATTGTATAGCAACTTTAGTTTGCTTCCATATCTTTGCTTACTGTTGCCGTAAAAATACTCCATTAATTGAATTATTCCTATCACGTGGGTATCTCTTGATTTGTTCCATAGATATAGACAGTGGTGTACATCCTCTTATTCTAAATGTGTTCAGTGCCAATACTAATGTTTTGGTATGTAATAATTTTGCATTTTTTATTCATTTTTAAAAGTGGAGAGATGCTAGGTAAAAAAATTAACTTCTGAAAATTTTAAAAGAATAGAGATGGCAATAGTTTCTTTCTCCATATATTTTAAACTAACAAAAACAATTAGAAAGTGATACTATAAGATTTAAGTAAAAGGATTTTAGAGATAGTATTTTGTTATCTAATACAACTATAAAATATCAATAATTGGCTGGGCGTGGTGGCGCACGCTTGTAATCCCAGTACTTTGGGAGGCGGAGACCGGAGGATCCGGGTTCGCGGCCAGCCTCAGCTCTCTCGCTCTCTCTCTCCCTGTCTCTCTCTCTCTCTTTCTCTCTCTCTCTCTCACTCTCTCTCTCCTTAGTGAGGCCCTCCGCAACTTCGCGAGACCTGGTTTCAAAATAAAGTCTAAAAAGTAGGGCCGTGGGCATAGTGCGGAGGTAGAACGCCCCTGCATTCAATCCCCGGTACCTCAAAAATATATATATATATATCAATAATTGAATTTTGCTGAATTTCCAAAAGTTGTCACATTAGGCTGAACTCAAATTTATTCTCTTTATGTTACTAACTTTCTTTATATTTATTATATTAGAAATTGCTTCTATTTAAAACCATTTAATATGGCAGTAAATTGCATCTTTGTGTGATGGCAACTTCATTCTTTGTGTATGAATTAATCTATATTTCAATAAAACTTTCAACAAAGGTAACGTTCTATATGTATATAATCCTCTCTATACATCTCTGGATTAAATAGACTTACATCACATACATATATAGCAGTACATGTGTATGTATGTTTGAGTATGTGTTTGAGTAAAATGTGTATATGCATTTTACAAACTGTACAAACTATTCATACATACATCCCCATTACATATAAATGTATAGATGTACTTCAACAACACCAAAGAATTTTAATTTAAGCAATGTTGAGTGATTCTTGAATATTGAAATATTTGTTTATCTTTTCAATATCATAATTCTACTGGAGCTAATGTACATAGAAATCTCTCAATTTATTTTTCTCATGTATTAATCATTTCTCTGGTAAACCTATTCTGAAACTTATTACTGGCCATTATTATTCCAGTCTTTAGAAAAAGTAACTCTCAAGAGAAATGAAAGGGAATCATATTGAGGAATTATATGAAATCATCTCAAAATTTTACTCTTTTAATCCAAAACCATATGCAATGATGCATCATGTCTAAATACTCCGTGACTAAAATTCATAAAACTACCCTCTGATTCAACTAGAGTCAATAGACAATATAACTAGAGTCAATAGACAATATTTGGTCAGGTACCACTTATCACTCTCAAAAACTTAGCCCATTAACCCTACAATCTATGTTTTACAGTTTACTTTCATGTGAGAAGAATTATAAATTAGAGATGGATTTGTTAACTCAGACCTCATATGAAATCATAGATCAACCAAAAATGTTCCTGAGAAATATACCTACTTTTATTGAATATTTGCTTTGGCTATGCTGCTTAAAAATCAACAACAACAAATAAAACAAGCAAGGAAAGTAAAAATCCAAAGAAAACACAGAAAAACTGATGGCCCAAGCCTATAAAATATTTTTTCTCTTATTAGTTATTTGGTTAGCAAGTATGAGGGAGAAAGGTGTTATAATGCATCTGCTTTAATTTGAAGAGGAAAGAAGTCTATCTAAACTAATGATACTAAATAATTACTGAGTGATTCCATGTGGTGGACTTTGTGTTAAGCATTGTGTAGACTTCGCGGTATTTAAGCCTCACATTAGTTCCTATGAAACATAGATTATGATCTTTGCCAAGATCCCACAATAAAAAAGCAATAGAACTGGAATTTGATCCCAGGAAGTCGTTTCCAAAGACTCAACATTTGACCACGGTCTCTAACTTGCTGATTTGGGGCTATCAGCATGTGAATTTATTCTTATCAGGTTAAATGAAACTCAAGCAACCTATTTAAGTTGAGTCTCAGATACATCCACATAAAAATAAATGGTCCCGTTTGTAACATTAACTTTGGGGTACTATCTGTAATGATCTGATCCCACGGGGTGGGAGACCTCATTTTATATCTAGGGGAAACCACCTTCTGTTTTTTTTTTTTGTTTGTTTTTCTGGGAGAAAAAATTTACCAAAAAAATCCCAAGCAGAAGCACCTTTACCAAGGTGAGATATGTAAACCATTTGTATTGCCTGGCAGTCTTCGGCACATTAATCCCATCACTAACAAAAGTCAGTTAATTAAACCTTGAGGCTGGTTAAAAACAAATTCTCTCAGGTGGGTGCACAGAAATGGCCCTTAATCACTTACTGAACAGAAAGCTACAACTATAATCCTATCATCTAAAACAGGCAAAACAAAATAACAACATTGAAAATACCATTTTAAATGTTTATGTTTATTAGTAAGTCAGTTTTGCCGGGCATGGTGGCACATGCTTGTAATCCCAGTACTTTGGGAGGCGGAGACCGGAGGATCCGGGTTTGCGGCCAGCCTCAGCTCTCTCTCTCTCTCTCTCTCTCTCTCTCTCTCTCCTTAGTGAGGCCCTCCGCAACTTCGTGAGATCCGGTTTCAAAATAAAGTATAAAAAATAGGGCCGGGGGCGTAGCGCGGAGGTAGAGCGCCCCTGCGTTCCATCCCAGGTACCGCAAAAAAAAAAAAAGTAAGTCAAAGTCAGTTTTATACCTGCATAGGTATTTAAAACTAAATTCTTTCTAGTTTTAAAAACTACATGTTTTTCTTTTTCAGTTGACATCACTAGATGTTGTTTACTATTATTTTTAAAGGAATAGCACTAAAAGAGAAGTAATTTTCTCTTTGTATTAAATTTTAAGAAAGGACATAAGGAGCCGGGTGTGGTGGTGCACATTTGTAATCTCAGTACTTGGGAGGCTGAGAACGGAGGATCTGGGTTCGCGGCCAGCCTCAGCTACTTAGTGAGACCCTCTGCAACTGACCCTGTTTCAAAATAAAGAATAAAAATTAGGGCTGGAGGTGTAGCTCAGAGGTAGAAGCCCCTGGGTTCAATCACCAGTACCGCAAAAAAAAAAAAGAAAGGATATAAGAAACAAATCTTTCAAAGTAATTTATTAATAATATAAGAAAAAACAATAAAAATATAAGTAACATTTTATTCACTAGCACTCTCCCTAAAACAATAGCTAGAAGCTGTAAAAGTTGGGTTGATTCAATAAATAGTATTGATGAAAATATAATATTAGAGGTACCAGACTGTAACTCCCTAACAATGGTGAGGGGAGATTTTCATTTCTATTTGCGATACATTAACACCTTTGACTTCTCTGTAGACTAACAATTCAAAAAAAATAAAAGACTTCGCAGGACTTCTGCATTTCCATTGCTTGTTTTCCTGAGGAAGATAGCTCAGTATCAATAATGACATATTACGAAGCAAAAGGAGAGAGTTTGGGCTACCTATGCTATTAGTTCCTATCATCAGGTTTACCATGAACCTAAAGACTGCAAATGTCACGTGTTTATTGCTCTGGGCACAAAATAGCCAGGTGCCAGGTATAGGGTCATTCAGAGCCCTACCAAGATGTTGACCGACTGGTCTGCATTGTCTGTCCAGGTTTGGCTGGGAAGCATCCGCCTCTGAGGATCATTCAGCTTTGGCAGAATTCAGGTCCCTGTGGCTGTAGGACTGGCCTTTTTGCTGGGAGTGGTTGCAGGTCCCCATTATTTCCATAACCTGCGGGAAAATTCCTAGAAGCCACTCACAGTTCTTTGTCATGACAACTTTTCCAACGTGGCTGCTCACTGCATCAAGCCCACAGCAGATCCGGCCACAGTTGGCCAAGTCTTAAATAACAGAACCTAATCACTGGATTGACATCGCATCAACCAAGTCCCAGCACCTACGGGCACACAAAGGAAAGGAATTACACACAGTCATGGCAGCTAGGAGGTGGGGTTGTGAGAGTCACTTTGCAGCCTGTCTGTCACACCTATATATTTGGATGTAGCTTCACATTAAGACTACAAAGTAGCATCAACATACTCCAAGTCTGTTCTAATTCCAATTCTGAAGGAAGGTCAATCGGTGGCTTACCATGACACACTGACAACTGGCATTCTCCTGGAATATCTACTAGCATGTACATATCAGTGGTTGACATTTTAATAGATTGCCATTCTTGAGGAAAGATGGGCAAAGCCTTTGCTTTTGTGGAATTTACTTTCCAGAGAGAATAACCACTCAAATATTGTATGCTTACCAGGTTCTAGGCAAAGGACCAAGACCTATAAATTTATTAGATAGATTTTCAGTTTTTCAAGCCTCACCTAGGACCAGTACACTCTAGCAAAACTTATAATAAATAAATCTGAACTAGGTCTACTAAATAGAGATAAAGATTTATAAGAATCGTAGATAATTGCCTTAGAATTGAGAGTGTTTATCTACAAAATCTGCCAGGCTTTCTTTAGATGCATCTAGTTTACTTGAACATTTTAATAAATTGCACATTTACATGGCTTTACCTACTAGGAAAACCTATCTGACTTGTCTTTGGGAAAAAGCCATTTTTAAAAATTACTGATATTAAGGATTATCTTTTTAAAGCAATTGTTGAAATGTTATCCTGTAGAAAATGCCCAATAGACTGAATTTCAGAACTAATTTCAAAACAAGCTACATGGAATGAAAGAAAGAAAAAAAAAACTCCATTATTGAAGCTTACTTTCCAGCCGAGGAAACAGAAACTTTAGGTTTCTGTACCTTCCACAGGGTCACACAGCTAGAGGGTTTTGGAACAGGGTTCAAATCCAGAGTACGGGATTCAGAGCTCATACTGTTCAATGTGACCTCCATATACATGCAAATGTTATTGTCTCCATCTGGAAAACATCCTTTTAACTATCTATCTATCTATCTATCTATCTATCATCTATTTATTTTGCAGTGCTAAGAATTGAACCCAGGCTTTCACACATACTAGACAGGGATACTGCTACTGAGCTACACTCTTAGCCCTGGAAAATATCAATTAAAAAAAGAAAAACAACTCAGATGTTACCTTCACTAAGAACTTCTCTAACACACAAGTAGACAGTTGGTCACACCACCCTCCAGGCGCTTCCCACCACCCCTGGGCTCTGCCTTCACACTGTAATGCAGTATGTGCATTCAGTTTGACTTTCCTGGTGAACAGTGAATTCACTGGAAAGTGACCATGTATTAAATGTTTCCTTATCCCTATGATGTAGTGCATCTTGCATAGGAAAAAATAATCCTGATGCCTTTCAAGTTCTGCCCCAAATACTCAGGCCCCAATGATGGAAAGTAGCTTCTCAGTTTGTGAGATGGCCATCACAGTATTTCCAACAGGCTTGTGTCCTTGGGGCTCCAAATTGAGGACATTCTCTTCTTACTATTCTAAGTTTAACGACTTGGCCCGATCCTAACCTTATCCTTTGGAAGGCTAGAGAATAAAATTAAATATGTTTTCTCCTTTTCCGGTGAAGGAAGCAGGATTTTATTGTGCTTCTTGAATCATTGTCACACTAGTAATCCCTTCAAAAGCAAATTTGTTCTGGAAAATAATGGGTTAGAGCCCTCCGTGGAGGAATACAATAGTAGAATATTCTGACATAATTGTGAAGCAAAAAGGATAAGCGTATTTTCAAGCTCTTTGAAATATATATGTAAAATGTTATGTGCCTGAGGTTGAATAAAAAGATAAATAGTTATAGTCATTACTCAGTAATGTACCAGTTACAAATAGCACTGTGTGTATATGTTCTCTATTATAAAATCAGAAAGGGATGAAAAAGATTATAATCATGTTAATAATTTGATCTGCTTCATTCATCTTTTGCGTTATCTTTTCATAAAATGAGACACTGTGTTATTCCTCTCTGCAAAGTGGAATGGTTTATGTAAGGAGAATGTTTTTATGTTAATCAATGCTGACAAGAATATTATGCCAAAAAAAAAAAAAAAGGAGAAGGTAGGCAGATTGGGGGTGGGAAAAAAGACAAATGAAGAAGACCAGATTGAAATTATTAGTTGCCAGAAAAGTATCTATTGACTTTTTATGTTTTTAGAAGCACCTCTATTAGCTTCCTAAATACAGCTGTTTACAGTGATTGATAAGTTCCCTTGCTTTTAAGCTCATTCACATCCATTACTTCTGCCTTTTTCCCCTGTTAAAAATCTGAAGCTGTCAGACTGAAGTAGCATGATCAGCTAATGCCCTTGCCAGATTCTAAGCATGTCCCTGGGGGTGACAAAAGTATTCTAAATCTTTAAGAAATGGCTCTTTAAATGTTGCCTGTTGACACTGGTCACTCCATTTACTCTATCGGAAATGTTGAAATAGGTGTCTGTCAATTATAGGAACTGTGTTTAACAAGCATTTGATGATCAGTTTCTTCTAAATATTTCATTATTTAAACCAAACAAAAGAAGACATTTGAAATTCACTATTTAATATGTTTTATTTAGAAGTAGTACATAGCTATAGTTTCAAAATTGGTTAAATAATATTGTAGTTTTAACAACTGGTTTACTGATGATCATGTACTTCATTCCCTTTAGCCTTTGATATTTATCTTGCAAGCTGCTGGGGTTTTTTCTCTCCCTTGTAATAATTTCAGAGTTTCTGACTTATCATACTTAGGTACATTTTGTATGAACAAGGGGGAGAGGTGTCAGGGAGAAGAAATGGTTTCTAAAATGTAAATTCCAAAAGCACTGAATATTCAAAGTGATTGCTAGTACTCTCTCTTACAGGGAACAGAACTCAAAGATGGCTCTTGTAAAGATAGGGGATAAATCACATTATCCCCTGGCTCCATCGCCAGAATATTATTATACAAATTAGATCATGTTTTTTAAAAAGGGCCCCACTACAGAACACTACAGCAAAAACCGGGTAGACGAGAGAGCATCCACAATGAGGACTATACATAAAAGGAACAGAAGCCAGTCCATTTACTGATTTTTTTCTAATGTGGAAAATGATTGATGAATAATTGAATAAATGTGAGACTAAGGGCCTTTTAAAACCAGCTAGCAAAATTGTGTCATTCCCTACACTCTACAGGCTTTCCTGGCCTTCTCAGTCTTCCTTCTCTGCCTTCTTTTTTCTTTTACTCTAAATCCCTGACCACTCTACTCCAACGCTCTGACGGTCATACAGGATTTGTGGCTTGAATCATTACATTTACCCTCAACATAGACGGAAAAAGCAAACGTGTAGTGCAAAGAGAAGAAAGTGGAAAAATAGGAGGTGTGTCAAAAAAGTTGGTGCTGAGATCGATGAAGTTGAAAGTACAATCATGTACCTGGATACTGCAGCCAAAGGATACTTAGTACTACAGCCTACTCATTATGCAAATTAATCAGATTAGCATATTACATCACTCACACATGTCACTCTATAGGTCAATGGACACAGAGTGGCAGAGAAATACATATGCAATTTTGGTATCAGTTAAGATGAAAGACTTCTCTGAGTACATTTCAGCAGGTAAGTATTTTCTGAAGGAAGCAGGAGGGGTTTGGAGAGAAGTGTATTCCAGGGAGAGGGAGACTCGTGCATGAAATTCAGAAGCAAGGGAGACCTTGATCATTTTGAGGAAGCGAACCAAGCAAATTCTCAAAATAGAGAACACTGATGAGAGAGAGATAAGGCTGGAGAATTGATTGTTGAGGTATATTTAGACCATATTAAAAACCCTCAGCAGTACCATTAAAATAATAAAGCCACTGGAAGGTTGCAGGACAATGACATGATCATATTTGATCTCCTGAATGACCACTCTGACTTCAACGAGAGTAGCCTATAAAGAGGCTAGGAATGATGCCAGGTGACATGTCAGAGGTCGTTCAAGTGGCCCTTGTTTGATGTAAGGACATGGGAGTGTTTGGGTTTCTTGGCTGCTGCCATCATCAAATATCTTAACTGCAAGGTATACTCTTACAGTTTGGGACCAAGATGTCACAGGTCATGTTTGCTCTGAAGGCTTTGTAGGAAAACCTATTCAACGTCTTTGTCTTAGATTCCAGTGCTCTCAGCAATTCTTGGAATGCCTTGAATTGTGAGATCTATCATCCATCGTTACATGGTGTTCTTCCTATAGGTCTGTACTGTTTCCTCCGTGGATATCTGCCTCTCCTCCTCTTCTTAGGAGGATGCCAGTCATATTGGATCAGGGTCCCCTAGAGATCTTATCTAACTCGATCACATCCACAAAGGCCTTGTTTCCAAATAAGATCACATGCACAGGTATCAAGGATTAAGGCTGCAGGATGCCTTTTTTTGGGGGGGACACAAGGCAACCCCAAATAGGGATTACTGAAAGGAAATGAAATGGCAAGTATTTGAAAGGAACCATGAGATTCTTAAATATATATACAGTGATAGACTCATCAGGACTTGGTAACTGAGTGGGAGTTGAAGGACCGGGCAGAGTCAGGGTTGCCGTCCAGGTTTCAGACATGAAAAATATAGATGCTGATGGTGTCATTTGTTGAGACAGGAAATACAGTAAGTCCTGCAACATGAACATGGGTTCATTTTTTCTACATGCCAAGTTTGACCTGTGTCTGAAATGTTCGTTTTCAGTTTACGAGGTGGAAACAGAAGTACAGGAGTGATTGATAAATAAATGGCAATCAAAGTTTGCAAGGATAGAGAATTTCCCAGGGAAATAATGTTTAGTCAGAATAGAATTCACTATTAAACATTTAAAAACCAATGTGGACTAAGATTTCCAGCCAAGAAGGACAAATAGAGGCCAGATTTTCCCTGACATATGAAAAACCAACCAACCAACCAACCAACCAACCAACCAACCAAATAAAAAGAACATTCGAGACAATGGATTGATAAGACACATGACATTAGGTAGCCAAGGATAGTCATGTCTAAAAGATAGAATAAGCAAACTGAGCCTTGAAGTTGCCCAGGTTTCCCAAGTTCAGGAAAAAGACAAAGATCTCTGTTTTCACTACTTTTATGTAATACATAATACTTAATATTCCAGTCATAGTTGTAAGGAAAGACAAATAAATAAAAGGCATCCAGATTGGACAGGAAGAAGAGAACTGTTACAGACACAGTGAGTCATATAAAAAATCAGTGGAATCTACAAAAACTAATAGAAATGATATGTGATTTCAGGAAGAGTGAAGGATTCAAGCTTAATATACAAAATTAAGATCAAAATTTTTTTTTTGTGTGTGTGGTACTGGGGATTGAACCCAGGGGCGTTCTACCTCTGCACTACACTCCTGGCCCTATTTTTTATACTTTTGAAACCGGGTCTCACGAAGTTGCGGAGGGCCTCACTAAGTAGAGAGAGAGAGAGACAGGGAGAGAGAGAGAGAGAGAGAGAGAGAGCTGAGGCTGGCTGAGAACCTGGATCCTCAGGTCTCCGCCTCCCAAAGTACTGGGATTACAAGCGTGCGCCACCACGCCCGGCAAGATCAAATTTTTAAGCAAGACTAATGAACGGTCTGAAATTGAAATTTTTAATAAATGATACTTAGAAATGGAAATTATAAATGAAATACTCAAAAATCTGAAAACTATATGAAAAATCTATATAGTCATATATGAAACATAGCTAAAATTAGTTGTTAAGTAAATAAATGTAAAATAATATGCTTCTCCTGGGTCACACAACTCAATATTTTAAAATGTTAATCTTTCCTAAATTGATCTTCAGAGTCCATCAGATCTCAGCAAGCTACATTATAGAAATTGACTAGCAAATCTAAAATATTTATGAAAATACAAAAAACACAAAATAGACATAACTTTTTTTTTGTACTAGGAATTCAACTCAGCAGGGGCATTCTACCTCTGAGCTTCAACCCCAGCCCATTTTTTTATTTTTTATTTTGAAACAGGGTCTTGCTAAGTTGCTGAGGATCTCTCTAAATTTCTGAGACTGCCCTTGAACCTGTGATCCTCCTGTCTCAGCCTCCCAAGTACTGGTGTTACAGGTGTGCACCACTGTACCCAGTTTACATAACACTTTGTAAAAGAAGAGAAAAGGTAGGAATAACTATAATTTAAGACAAATATCAGCATCAAGATAGATAGGTCAATGGAATAAAATCAGAAAGTAAAAAAATAGATTCATGTATTTGTCAGCTTTTCATTACTAGAACAAAATACCTGAGATAATTCACATGTAAAGGGAAAAGTTTTATTTTGGGCTCACAGTTTTGCAGGTGCCAGTATATGATCAGTTGGTCCCTTGCTTTGAGCCTTGAACACATTTAAATACTGATGGGGAAGACCCAACAGAGAGAAAATTGAAGCCAATTGTCTTTTTCTACTACCACAGAAAAGAGTGTGATCCAGTGGTTTGGTAAAGAGATAGTTTTTCCCCAGAGACAAGACATAAGCAAATGGGTCTGAAAGCTGGATCCCAAGAGCGGGGCATTCCTGGAAGCTTACTCTTCATGGCTTCTGTTTACTCTTTCACCTAGGAAAAGAGATTATCTGCTGAGACATAAGAGTTTAATGAATAGAAAGTACATGAAATAGCCACTTCTGAGACTGGGGCCAGCAGTCTATGTTCTAGTTTAGTCCTACTTCCCTGGAGTTAAGAGAGGTTTGGATGTGAATCCTACCTCTCTGACTTATGTGTGGGACCATGAGCAAGAAATGGAGCTAACTCCACCTCCAGTGTTCACCTCTAAGTCAGGGTCAGGGGAGGACTCTCAGAGCCTGCTTGGGAGGGTTCAATGAAGTACTTCAGTTTAACTGTTGTCTCAGTCTCAAATAAATTGTACCCATGATGACACTATTATTAAGGAGTCCGGAGCCACACAAAGCTCGTAGGAATACCCACCATGAAGGCTTCAATACTAAGAGGTGGAGTTCCCCCAGAAGAGTCTGTTTGCAAGGGACTGAATTCCACATCCTCAGGTTAACAAGTGGAGATTCTCCTCCAAATGGAAGTTGGTATTGACACTCGGAAGCCAAACGAAATGGTAAATGCGTTGCCATTCCTGCCTCTTTCTGAGTAGAAATACATGTAAAATCCCATGTACTATCTGAGCCAGAAAAATCATGCAACGTCCTATCTGCTGGTTCACGTAGCTCAGCTCACTACCCCAACCTATCATTATTCAAACACCAACAAAGAGAGCAAAGGCTCCCAAAGGAGCCTTTTTCATTTGGATGAAAAAGAAAGTAAATTTAATGACAATTTTAATTATTTAACTATTTAAATAATTATTAATTATTTAATGACAATTTTATCATTTGACTATTTTGGCTTATAAAATGCTGCTTGTCAAGTTTTTCATTGACTAAAATTATGAGTCGTATCTGTTATGAAACATTTTTTAATGAAAAGACTAAAGCCAGGCATGGTGCACACTTGTCATCCCAGTACTTGGGAGGCGGAGACCGGAGGATCCAGATTCGCGGCCAGCCTCAGCTACTTAGTGAGGCCCTCCACAACTTAGTGAGACCCTGTTTCAAAATAAAGAATAAAAAATAGGGCTGGGTATGTAGCTCAGAGGTAGAATGCCCCTGGGTTCCATCCCCAGTACTGCAAAAAAAAAAAATACTACTTTACTTGCACGAATACATATGGGAGTTCTTAAAGGGTTCTGTTGCCTAAGACATGGGAGAAGTAGGAAGATTCCATGAACTCCATGTGTTATACAAATTCAGAAAGGTAGTCTCTGCTAGTTTTAATAGTGCCTACCCCCTCCAAAAAAAAAAAAAGCATGTCCTTTCTGGACTCCCAAAATGTGACTTTATTTGGAAATAAGTTAATTACGGGTGTGATTAGTTAAAATGCAGTCATACTGGGGTAGATGGGCTTTAAATCCAATATTGCTGGTGTCTTTATGGGAAAAGACACAGAGAGAGACAGAGAGAAAAACCACCTGAAGACAGAGTCGGAGCCTGCAGAGATGCCTCTGCAAGCCCTGGATGTTCAAGGATGGCCTTGAAGTCCTGGGAGATGGTAAAGAAGCCCAGGGCACATTCTCCTTCCCATGGAAACCAACCTGCCCACATCTTCATTTCAGACTTCCAGCCTCCACACAAAAACTGATGGTTTAGGCCACCCAGTTCATGGTGATGCATAATGTCAGCCCCAGACAACTAATAGAAAGTCCTACAAAGTTTCAATAAATGTATCAGGAGTTATAGACCACAGACATGGCTGCTGGGACCTGTTAGCACCCTTGGTCTTCTGTAATGATTGTTGATCTTTTGATCTTTCCTAATTCTCTGTGATTGGTTGAAAAATCCTCAAAAAATGAAATACATAAATAAATAAACCAAACAATGACAACAATGACAAAAAAAATAACGAAACCACTCCAACTTTTGGGAAGCAGCATAAAAGGCCAAGTTAATGAGGCTGTGTTCTAGAAAGGGAAGAGAAGTTCATAGCAGTGATAAGAGAGAGACCCCCTTATCCTGTGTACCACTGAAGTCTGAGAGCACCACAAAAAGTCCAAGTAAATTTCAGGGCTCAATAAGTAGTTGCTGAGGAAGGGGAAAGTAATGAATGAATTGATGAAGTAATCAATACATGGAACAAGAAGCAACACAAAAAAGTAGACCACAGAGAACAAAGTTTGGCTGAAAATGGAAGATCATGAATTTATTTCAGTCAACAAATAGTTGAACATCTTCTAGGTGCTGGGTGTGATACTTGGTACTTGGGATAATGAACTAGCTAAGCAAAATCTCATGTCATAGAGTATACATTCTTGTAGTGCAGTAGAAAGGCCTGGAACAAATCAGATTGTTCCATCTTATGTAGGATGAGTGAAATAGGTAGAGATATAGATATAGAAGATATAGATGCCTTTGGAGTAGAGTGGGTGGGAAAAAAGCAAGGGTAATAAATTGGCTTAAAGTATCTTTCATGCTACTCTTCCATGGGAAGAGCAGAGAAGGTTCTAATCTCTGGATATAAGCAATTAAAGAGTGACTACTGTTTTCATTAATCCATTATTCTCACTGCTCCCACCCCTGGTGGGAGGTAAAATATATTTATATATATTTTTTCCTCTGGGATTTTTAATCTTCCCCTAAGAAAAGCTGCTCTGGTCTGTTTGTAAAGATTCTGAGTGGATTAGTACCTACTGCTTTGTTCCATCGGAAGGTAGCACAGGATGTAGCTCTCCTTGATACCAGTTGGTTATTAGACAGGTTGGAAGGTCAAACCTCTCTACAAACTGCTGAACTACAACATGGTGGAACCCTCTGGAAACTTCAGAGTGAAAGAAGTGTACTGTGATTCTCCCACTGAACCTGAGAGAAGGATCCATTTGAAAACGGCATCAAAAAAGACATATTTGTGTGCAAAAGTACACTTCTTTTAAGTCTAAGTGTGGCTGTATTGTGAGGTATTGGTCTAAGACAGGTCAATGTAAAGCTGAGATTCTTAGGGGCTGTTTTTGGCTTGAAATAATTGCCTGACTGCGTGGTCAGAACTAAACAGGAAACCAAATACATTTCACTGTATTAACTATCACTATAGACTGTTAAATAATACTGCACAGTAGAGATCTTTTGAAAGTTATTTCGAATAATAAATTCTATTTTGGTTTTGGGCACAGTCTGAAATATAAGCTGTTAAATTGATTTTTAATGAAATTTGACAAGTAACGGAATTAATGTCCAAGGTACAGAATTATTAATTCTGGAAATGATTCTCATAGTCTTCTATTATTTTAAAATCCATGTGCCTATTTTTAGGAATTAAAATCACTTGGTTGTTTTCGTGGACCTATCTCAAAAATTGTGTTTTTCTGTCAGATTGAATTTATTGTTAAAATATTTCTTAATTAAATGTTTTTCAGCCCAATCTTTTTTTTCCTTTCAAATGCTTCATGACTAAGTTTTTAAAGCTTTTTTAATTTATGATTTTTATATTTAGTGCCTTTTGTGTGAGTGATTGGTAATTGAGTAGGATTGTTTTTGTAACCAAAAAAGTTTAGGGATGTAACCAAAGTGGGGGAAATGTAATTTAAGGGGAAAGTAGAACTGGTGTCTGAGAAAATACAGCCACACTCAGCTGTCATGGGCTGATGGGCGACCATGGCTGCAGAAGAGTAAGAAGTACCAGGACCATCGGCCCTCCCACCTGGAGGATCTGGAGAGGATTTTGAGTTCCCTCTGCTGGAGGTCTGAGCTTCTCATAGAAAAGTCTGCTTTGTACAAAATGAACTTACTGGAAAGAGTTAAGGCTCCAGGTCAGAGGGAAAACTTTGAGAGATGGACAAGGGAAAGCAGGGAAGGACAAAATAGCTCAACTAACTTGTGAATACCAACAAATATCACCAGGACTTTGCAGATGGATTCTCAGAAGAATGTGTAGCATTCACATCAAGGAGTAGAGGGATATTGAAAGGTTCAGAGATGTGACAGCTCTGCAGGGACACCAGGACTCTGGGCTCTCAGTGCAAGCAGTGGGTACCTAGCCATCACGATGCTCAAGCTCAAATGTTTAGGGGCTACCAGGTAACATCACTTAATAAGATGACTTGGGTGCAAGGAAATTGAAAATAATTGGGTCTGTGGCTGAACACAGATTTCCTGCCCTATCTATAGCCATCAACAGATTTAGAACGAGGTAAAGGGAGTGTCTGTCTTTTGCTTTTTATACCCATTTCCTGTCTTATATCCACATCATCAATCACCCAGAGGGAGAATTAGTCCTGCTGGACTCCCTTTTTTGTTAGTACCTCATATGTAACTTTAAAAATAATAAAAACAAAGACATGTGTTTTGGGGGACAAGTGGATATTTAGTGAGGGAAAGACATAATTTTCATTTTCTATAAAAGTACCTCTGGGTGAAATTATGAATATTGCTGGAGTCATTAAGCAAGCTAATTATTGTGAACTCACATAACTCTAAGTTTGGCATCTTTGAAAATTCAAAAAAGACATTTAGAAATATCTTTATGCTGCTCCCAGTATTTTAAGTAGGGAGGGATAAAAATAAGAAAAAAGAAAAAAGAAAGAAAGAAAAGAAAAGAAAAAGTGGGAAATTCCAGTGTCTTGGTATTCACAGGCAGATTTCTAGATAAGTGAGATGTGTTAAGTTCAAATTTCAGATAAGAATTTTTTTTCTTCTCTTGTTGGTTTTTCTAAATGGTGAGTTAAAATTTCCCTGGAAGATCCTGAAAAATAATAGGTTGCATTAATGTGGAGAATTATTGACATAGATTTCAGTAAATCAGCCTAAAGGGGAGACCTGCCAATGAATTTGTTTTTTAGAGTGGATTTCATGATCCTCTTCCTAACAGGACCCATTTAAAAATGTAAGTGTATGTGACATTTTAAGAGATTAGGTGCCCCAAATAAATTTGAGTAATCGAAGCCATTATACACTTTTCCACCCAAATTCTCTAAAGGTATTACAATAAAACAAAACCAACACTCCCTTTTGCTTTCAACACAATAGATAGTGTCTACATATTGAACTTCTTAAGTGAAAAATGATTATATTTAAAGTTGTCCTCAAGATTCATGAAGTAATATTTTTTCAGCCTAAATCACCCAAATAATTTCTAATCGGATTCTACCCTCTGGTTAGCTTACACACATACAGCCCTGGCTTAATAAAATTTAGTTGCTGGTGAATCTGAGACATTTTAGCCTTCCCACATGAAATGAATGAAAATTTACTTTTGGTTCTCAAATGTACCAAACAGAGTCTCCGTGGTCAATTTCCTCTCATTTTCCAAATTTGTTTGAGGACCTCTTAGGATCTAAGTCCTTTGACAAGGGGACCATTTTAGCACCACCATTACAAAAGCTTCTGTGTTCATATGGGCAATATCTTCCCCCCGAATTAAATTTAACCTCTTTAGTACTCCCATTTAGCCACCTGATAAATCCACTTGAGCTATCTTTCAGGGAGAGAGAGGGACATGGGAACAATAACACTTCCTTTTTGAACAGTTTAATAAAGCTTTGTGAGATTTCAAGATGAAAGATAATGTGTAATGCTGATAGCCCCGCCAAAGCTCTGTATTCATGGATCCAATTACGTTTTTTGTCATGGTAAAAGCCACAGTGGATATATTAAATGGGAGTGTGGCTTAAGAATTAAGGGCCAGGAGTCTGGGTATCTGGTTTCCGAAGGTTGACTTACTTCTGCGTTCTTATCTAACTATGGGCGTGCAGCTTAAGGTCTTTACCTCAGTGTCTCTCCTTCTATAAAATGCCTAGGGAATGAGTGTCTGAGAAAGACCTTTAAAAGGACAGTGCAAATTGCCACTTAGGATCACACTGGAGTCATGCAGAAAATAAAAATGGAGTGAGTGCCTGGGAAGGGACATGCAACCTTCTGATTAATTGTTAGATTTATCACAAGGGTTTTCTTTTACTTTTTAAAAGTCAGGAGATTTTGAGAAGAGGAATGACATTTTCAAAGTCTTAAGGACACTCCTGAAAGAACGCTCTTTCCACTCTTCATTTCTCACCAAACTTTTGTCTCTGGCTTTTGTCCAACTTCCTCGCCTCGCCCCCTCACCTTCCAATTCCAAGTTGAAAAGAGTAAGTTGTCATAGGAACTTTTCCCATGCTAGACTATTTTCTGGTAGCTGGTTTGTTTCATGTAATTTTTCTACAAATTTAGGCATGCCAGATATTTTTCATATGTGTGTATGTCATTATTGATGATAGATATTTAAGTCCATAACCTTTAAATTGATTTATTTGACTACTAAATAATTGATTATGAACTTACAACATCATCTAATTTATTTTTAAACTCAAGTTGGCAGAACATTGTCATTTATTGGTTATTCTATTGTTGTTTTATCCTGGTACAATCTTGAAAGGTGAATAATGATTTGTTAGTAAGATAGCACATACATATATGTATCTATTATTTTCTAGTAATAGGCAATATCATGAGTGTAAATCTTTTGAAAATGTTTAGCAAGCTAAAAAAATTTTTTCTTCCTCTATGGTTTTATGGTTTAGATTTATTTGGAAGGACTTCTGTGAAATACTTATCTCCATTGACATTTTTTTCAGCAAACCAAAGATTCAGTATAAATGAATAATATCAGTACTTTTAGTAATAAAGATTATCATGAAGACCTTTAAACCCTAATATATTGATTATCATGGAAATATCCAGTGCCAAAAAAATCAAATGCAAATATTTTTAAATTAGATGATCTAGGCAGAATTATTAAATCTAACCTGAACTCTCTGGCCAGGTGAATTGCTAGCAGGAAGGAATTTTACTGGATTCTACCTACGATGTGTTCTTTCCTAACTCCTAGTTCCAATGGAAATGGTGGTAGGAAAGTTGAACAATTTAGCTTTACTTTTGGGATATGAGAATTTATTTAAGTAACTTTCCTGTAGTACAAAGATTAGGCAGCTCTGATTAGAACTCGATTGAAAATGAGTAGAAATAACCTCTTACCGAACTTGTCTAAATTTAACTTTGCTTCAAACCAATAAACTATAGCCTGTATTACTTTGTAGACAGATTATAGCTCATCAGTATGACTAAAAATCACTGTGGAATTGCTCTGTAATAGTTCTGTTGCTATGCCTATAAATATAATTTCACTGAGTGACTTTGCCATTTTCTAGCTACTCAGCTATACTTTTCTGTGACAAACTAAAAAGGCCTCAGGGATACTGTAAGTGACAAATTAAAACACCCTCAGATAAAACACAAAAAGTCGACACCAAATTCTCATGGTTAAAAAAATTAATAGATAACTGAAGGTCAGAAGTATTTTTAACAATCATCCTTATAATTGAGTTTAATTTAATTCATTTTTTATACAGGTCTAAGAAGGCAAAATGAAATCACTTGAATTTTGCTTGTGGTCTACTATGCCTACCTTATAGGAAATGTAGGGGAAAACTAACCCTTGTTACTTAAGTAAATAAGCAATCAAACAGCTGTCATAGGGGACTAGACAAAGATAGAATTAGATATTGCAGTTGGATAGAGTTTGAGGATTAGATGGTCAAACAACTGAAAATGATGGGAGCAATAGTTTGAAGAGTTTTAAATTTAACATGCACACACGCACGCATATATACATACTGCCGTAGGCAGTGGGGAATTCTTACTTTTCCTTTTCCATGTTCTTGCTGTGTGTCAATAAGCTTATTTCCCACATACGTCCCCCCTTTCCAATAGCACTGTTGTTTTCAAAATGTGACAATCTGCGTCGTCATCACAGTCTCCCAGGATGCTTGATCAAGGCGGGGACTTTGTGGATGGACCAGACATAAGGCCCGTGTGAGGCCAGGCCATGTGCAAATGTAACAGGCTTTCAAGGAATTCTTACAAGAAATAAACTCAGGAACACATATCACATTTGATGAGAAAAAAATGAGAGAAGGCAATGAATGCTTATTTTTTTAGAAGAATTTTAAGATAGATACTCTATTTTAGGGAAATAATTTTTGAGCTAGAAGGAAATAAGATGAGAATTAAATCTACTATAAGAGCCCAGAGTTGTTGTCAATAAGGCCCAGGATTAGTGTTTAGCTCTGTTATGATTCAAGGTTTAAAATGAAGTAGGTGCATTCTTGATGTGGGGCTGAAGTGAAGAATGAGTGATTCAAGGACACCATCATCTCTAAATGTCTTTGTAGTATTTAAAAATAAATGTCCCCATGTCCTTCCTTCATCCATTCCTTCTCCATTCCTCCTTCCTTCCTTTTCTCTTCCTCTTTGTCTCTTTTGCTGAAACATTACTTAAACCAACACATAATAGATATTAACTATAGCATGTCTTTGATACACATTGGTTTAGTGATTGTGCAGAGATTATAGTATTTGGACAATTCCTATTTTCCTTAATTTTTTAGAGGTTTTTGGTTAAGACTAGATTCCTTCAAAGATTCTAATGAGTGCAGCTTGCTGCTTGCACTACACACATTTGGGTTTTGAAACGTTGCCAAAATGAAGGGTGGAACCTTTTTTTCTGGACCTGATTATACTTTGAATCATTTAATTATTGTAAGACAAAAATACCAAGATGACAAGAAACAAAAAATTAATTGTGGTGCATCATGCTTTCTTCCATGTGGAATGCAGTGAATCATGCAAGCGTGCAGCAAATCATGCCTACGTGACACACGCTCAGCCTTGCTAAGCTCCAAGCTCTGCGATCATCCATCCTCTCCCCGTGTGAGTAGTAGGAGCTTACGCTGCCTCCCTAGCTGTCCATAAGGCCATCTCTGGAGGGAATCTCAGGTTCTCAGGATCTTATGGGATGTGAGGTTAGGCCAAATAATTTCTTTATTTCCTCATAAAAGGGAATTCAGCATGAAGGTGAATGCAAGAAAAACTTGTGAAATGCTTTGAAATGGATTGCGAAGAATACTAAATCCTCAGTCCAAGATAATCTTCCAATACAGCTCTGCCTCTCAAAGTTTTGAGTTACATGACACCTTTGTAAGTTTCTACAAAATGATATTAATGCAGTGTCTTCCACACAAATTCAAAGATGTTGTGTCCAGCCGGGCATGGTGGCGCACGCTTGTAATCCCAGTATTTTGGGAGGCAGAGACCGGAGGATCCGGGTTCGCGGCCAGCCTCAGCTATCTCACTCTCTCTCTCCCTGTCCTTCTCTCTCTCTCCCTCTCTCTCTCTCTCCTTAGCAAGGTCCTCCACAACTTCGTGAGACCGGTTTCAAAATAAAGTATAAAAAATAGGGCCGGGGGTGTAGCGCAGAGGTAGAATGCCCCTGCGTTCAATCCCCGGTACCGCAAAAAAAAAAAAAAAAAGATGTGTCTAATGAAATGCAATTGCTTATTCTTCTGTGAATGGATGTGTTATATATATATATATATATATATATATATATATATATATATATTAAATTTTAAATCCCCCTTTGATATGGGTGTAACAAATGATTGCTTTTCCCATTAGTTGATGAGATAACACAATGTTTAACATGTACTCATACTATGTCTGTGTGAGCTTACCATTAAACATATTAATACATTATCATTTAACATCACCTTCTGGCCCATTAGTTCTTTCTTTATTAGTTTCGAGTAATTAGAAGAACTCATTTGAAATTAGAAGGCCATTGACTCATTTGTCTTACCAAAGCATGGCCATTTCCTAAAAGTACTCATGAAAACATTGTATTCTAGTTGAGTTTAATCATATTAAATCTATACTAATATCTTCTTTACCCTAGAGCTGACACTTGCTCCAAACTCTAGAACATTCCTTCCAGTTCCTTATCTTAGTAAATATGAAGTGAATTTGGTACATATTAGAATGGACTAGTATTCTCTGTATAATTTCTGTAACTTACTTACCAAACAGTATCTTTATAATAGAAGGATTCAGTTTACATGTATAATCTATTTTATTATATCATATAGATAAAATTTTTAATGAGTTTGCCCTTACCAATATAGCCTCTATAATTCTTAAATATATAATAGATAATTATAGACAATATTAATACAATTTTCATTTGATATTATGTTGACTGACTTCAAAATGAGAAAAATGAAAAAGGTATAGGATCAAAGGCATTCTATTAAGAATCATGCTGGAGGCATCGTGATACTAGGTTCAAATCATGTCATTTGCAGGAAGGTGGATGGAATTAGAGAAGGTTTGGCTAAATGAGATCAGCCAGTCTCAAAAGTCAAGGGTCATGTGTTTTCTCTCATATGTGGAAGCTAGAGAGAAAATAGGAGACAAAAGGGACTTCAGTTAAATGTGGAGACAGACTAGAAGAATAGTAGAAGGGAATTGGGGGAGGGAGGTGTGTGTGTGTGGGGGGGGGATGAGGCTTGAGGAAGGAAGCAGTTCAAATAAGGTCATGTCCATATATGAAGGCATCACTATCAATCTCCCTAAAATGTTTGGGGAGGAAAGAGGGGGAAGTGGGGTGGAATACAGAAAAAGAAAATACACCAAGTGATATGTGCTTGTATCGCTTTGAATCTTAGTATGATGTACAACTACAGTCAACCAATAAAAGTATAAAAACTAAGCCGGGCATGGTAGCGCACACTTGTAATCCCAGTACTTTGGGAGGCAGAGACCGGAGGATCCGGGTTCGCGGCCAGCCTCAGTTCTCTCTCTCTCTCTCTCTCTCTCTCTCTCTCTCTCCCTGTCTCTCTCTCTACTTAGTGAGGCCCTCCGCAACTTCATGAGACCTGGTTTCAAAATGAAGTATAAAAAATAGGGCCGGGGGTGTAGCGCAGAGGTAGAACGCCCCTGGGTTCAATCCCTGGTACCGCAAAAAAAAAAAAAAAGTATAAAAACTAATTATGAGCCATAGTGGTAAAAAAGAAAAGAAAGGGAACTGAGAAAAGTTACCGGCATGGTTATATAAAGAAATTTCAAATCCCTAAAAACTGGAAAGTAGGAGCATTTCACATGGGAATAGTCTGCTTAATATGTGACAAAGATACCTGGCTTTATATTAGAAATCATGTTCGGTAATTATCAAGGGATTATTATTCATCTTGATTTTTTTTTGTTCTGATCATAGATAGAACATTTTGTTCTGATCACAGCTATAACAAGAATATAGCTGCAGTCTCCCCCAGCCTAACTTGTATTTTTTTAAAAACAGCAAGAAGATTAATTCAGTGAAGAAAGATGTCAAGCCCGAAGACAAGAAAATGGATCAAATTATGGTTAGGCAGATTAACCAAGTAAAAATCCAGCAGTCAGAATTTGTTGTAAAAGCAAATAACAAGAAATTATCCCAGAAATAGAAAAGTAAAAACAGTCCTAAAAACAGAGAAAAGAAGACGTGGAGAAATTCTCTTTTCACTCAACAGAAACTGAGAATACACAGTTGTCAAAAGATTAAATGTTGCTTGCGAATATTTAGAAATGTGAAAATAAATAAGCTAATTATTTTTAAAATTCTTCAACTGGTTCTCCCATACATCCCAAAATTCAGCTTGATCTGCTTTTTTTTTTCCTTGACAAACTTAGGGCTTTCTCTTTTTTTAAAGAGCTATTACAAAGAAAAAGCAATGTTACCCAAAAGCCCACTTGAATCCACTATAATTACTTTTGAGTAGGGAGACCATAATTGGAGAGTAATTTCTAACCTTGAGTTTACAAAGTCTGTAAACTCTCATAAGAACGATGATGGCAGAGAAAACATCAGACCTTGTGGCCCTCCACAAGCTCACTATCTCAGAACATATATACCCTCTCCATCTATCTACCTGTCACAAATACTTAAAAATTTCACCGATGGAACACTACCTGTGTTCCTAGATTGTGTGTATAGCTTTGGAGACTACCTTAAAGAAATAGAAAGATAGGATTGGAAAATGTGACTTTCTTTTTCATTCATTGTCAGTATTAGAAAATAAGACCCTAATTGGGTTTGGTGCCACATATCTGTCATCACAGTACTTGGGAGGCTGAGACAACAATGTTATAGGTTTGAGGCCAACCTCAGCAACTTTGCAAGACCCTCAGCAACTTAGAAAGACCCTGCTTCAAAATAAAAAATACAGAAAAAGGCTGGGGGTGTGTCTCAGAGGTAGAATGTCCCTGGATTCAATTCCCAAAACCAGAAGGAAAAAAAGGAAATAAGAACCTAATAGAAAAGTATGGTAAAGCAGAATTCATTCTAATGCAAAGAAAATGTGATATTTGAAGAGGAGGAAATGCAGACAAGGAAAAACAGTTTGTACCTTGGAGGTTAAGAATGGGTGAATGATGATAAGAAAACAGACATTTCTGCCCCTCAGCTATGTTGGATTTAGTCTTCTGTCTAGCACTAATATCATTGAGCCATATGGTATCGTGCTTAAGCACTAGACGGGATGATAAATCTCTCCTACCTGTAGAAAATGCAGCTGCCTGGCTTCCATTTGCATATGTGCTCAAATGTATTGACATTTGAGGCTTTTCCTAATTTCACACTTGTTTTTGAAGGGAAGCTTGATTTGATGAAAATGTGCATTTAGAAAAAAAAAATTCTCTGCTATTCCAACTTCTTATTCATGTATCTGTACAGCTATCAAGATTAGCACAAGAACAGATATTTGCTCCAAGATCCCTTTCCTTTTGCTGTCTGGCTTCTCTCTGTTTACCCACAATTATTTTCATAATATTGTATTGTGATGCCACAAACGAGGAACACATCTCTGAAGGGAATAGTCTTCCAAGCGTGGCCATGATTAGAAGACAATGAGCTTGTTTTCATTCCAACATCCTTAGCTTTGTTAAGGCTAAGTGGAAGGAATTAACATGCCGCATGCCTTACAATCCAAATTGTTTCTAATTATTTTGCTTCTCAAATTATTCTGCGAGGCGTTGATTGGACTTTTAAAATACATTTCATATCCGCTACCCTCAGCTAACATTTATAATTTCCCATTGTTGTTAAAGATCATCTATTAATTGAAATGTGATCAGATAGCCAGCTCACTCAAGTAATCGTTAATTTTGGTCAGACATTAAAAGTAGGATCAGCCAAATATCTACACTTGGCACTGAAGGATTGATCATCTGCACCTTTCAGGCAAAATGAAATCCAATTTGAAAAAGCCTTATGAAAACCTCTATGCTTATCTCCATAGCAAAGGGGTGTTGCAGGTGTGATTAGCGTTGAGGATCTTGAGGGGTCGAGAGTACCTGGCTCATCCTGGCAAGGCCAATCTAATCACAGGAGTCCTTAGAAGCAGAGGACCGTTTCCAGCTCAGATCAGAAGGGGACGAGATGGAGGAAGACTGGTCAGAGGGAAGCTCATGCAGCTTTCGGGATGGACGAAGGGGGTCACAAGCCCAGGTGTGCACATGGCTTCTAGACCCTGGAAAAGAGAAGCAAACAGATTTCCGTCTAGGGGCTCCAAATGGAAAGACTCCCTGCCACACCTTGTTTTTTGTTTTTTGTTTTTTTTCCAACTGAGACATTAATTCCTCATTGGTTGAACTTCTGGGACACAGGAGTATGAGATTAGTAATGTGTGTTTTTAAATTCCCTAAATGTGTAGAAATCTGTTATCGTTGTGGTAGGAAATGCACTCAAGGTCTTACTTTGACATGGAAGATTTTAAGTTCTCTAACAAAGCTTAGAGAAGCCCTGAGAAATAGCTACAATTGTCTTATGTCTTCTTTTTTTCTTAAAAAAAAAGAAGAATCACAACCCTCATGGATTTTAACAAGTTAAATATTAACAGATTGTTAATTGAAGAGTTGCACACCTTGAATTGGGTTTGTGCCTATGGATGTTTACAAGGTGCTATATTTTCCATATTTTCATTTGAAAATAAAATCAGTGCCTTAAATTCCTACTTGGAACAAATAAAGCATGAGATTGAAGAAGATGATTTATTTTTGGGCTTTTTATAGAAACCTGCCTCTTCATAAACTTTGAAAATTCGTCTCTATGCTTCACAGGATTGCATTTTTTTTTGCACTCCAAATGTGAATGGTTATTAACACTCCCAGAAACCAAAAGTTATATTTTAATTGAAAAAATCGAATTCCTGTATCTTGCAAATTAATTGACGTTTCTCTACTCTTGAAAATATGTCAAACGTAGTACACAGCTTTACCCACAATTTAATATAACTTCTAGGAGAATTTAAATCGATATAAAGATTAAAAGTAACATAGCAATGAAATTCAAAGAGCTTTCAAATTTTCTCAGAAGATCCTGGCTTCGTAAACCCATGAAGTAGACTTTACTTAAAGTAAATTTACTTAAATTATAAGTAAAATTATATTTTACTTAAATTATATCTGAATTTAAAAATTAAATTAAATACTAGTACCATCCAGATTCCTTTACGCCGTGCACGAGAGAATAAAAATAAACAACGTAAGTGGGGCAAATGCTATGCACCAGGTTCGTCACTGGTAATATTTCTAATTTTACCAACTGTCCAACGATGTAAACATGGAATTTTCCTGTTTCTACAGTTGAAGGAATTGAGGTTCACATTTTGTCATAACCCGTGGAGCCATATAATTGGTAAATGATAGACAGGAGAGCCCATTCTGGGTTTCACTGGCTCCCCAACTTTTGCTCTTTAAAATCACCAGCCTGAGCCGGGCGTGGTGGTGCACGCTTGTAATCCCAGTACCTGGAAGGCTGAGACCAGAGGATCCAGGTTCGCGGCCAGCCTCAGCTATTTAGTGAGGCCCTCTGCAACTCAGTGAAACCCTGTTTCAAAATAAAGAATAAAAAATAGGGCTGGGGGTGGAGCTCAGAGGTAGAATGGCCCTGGGTTCAATCCCCAGTACTGCAAATAAATAAATAAATAAATAAATAAATAAATAAATAAATCACCAGCCTAGTGCCTCTCCTTTTTAACTGTGCTACACACACATAGATAATCCCATGTCTACACAATATTAAACTAATCCCCATGAATCAACAATGAAGACAGGCAGACAGAGTTGGTTTGCCATGAGGGAATTTGTAATGAGGGAATACTCTATCTTTAATCCTGCTGTTGACTAAAGAGGCTCACAAACTTTTTTTTTTTTTTGGCCATTCAGTACTGGGAAGTGAACCGTGAACCCAGGGACATTCTACCACCAAGCGACACCCTCAGCCCTTATTACTTTTTATTTTGAAACAGGGTCTTGCTAAGTTGCTGAGGGCCTCCCTACATTGCTGAAGTTGGCCTCAAACCTGCAATCCTCCTGCTTCAGCCTCCCAGGTCCTGGGATTGCAGGCGTGTGCCACTGCGCCTGGGGAGGTGCTGACAAACTCTTTGATGATCCTTCCAGGGAGAGGATGGTGTGGGAACCCTGAGCTGCCATACACAGGTCTGGCTACACAGAGACTGCCACGCCATGAGGAATCCCGGCTAATGGCATGGGGAGGCCAGAGAAGACCTCAGCAACCATAGCTGTGCCAGCGATAGGATCTGCCCAGCGAAATCACAGGCATTGTGAGCAGAGGGTGACCTCCCTGGTGTGGCCTCCCCAAGATTCTGCAGACAGAATCGTGGTGTATGGGGGCCAACTTGCACACGGAGCCACTAAGTTGGGTTGTAGTTTGTTATGTAGGGAAAGCCCGCGTGATGGCTGATGAACTAGCTCTTGCTATGTGTACATGGAATGACTCCTCACACACGTGGCTTCCCTCACTCTGTACTTTTCCAGTAAATTTTAAGGAATGGAAATGTTGTCCATGGAAAACAGACTCAAGATCCATATTGCTGTGAACAATCCCTTCATAAAGGGAAAAAAAAAACATATCAAACGACCGTGAATCATTCTCTCTTAAGCTTTGGCTATTTTGCTGATGGCTTGCATATAGACATTCAAGTTTGAAGTGCTCCGTCTTATGTTTTAAATCGCCATGCCTACCGCTGTCAGCTCTTGGGACATTGCTCTACGTGGAGTGATGCAAACGCAGGCATGATTAAGACCACAGATGTTCTAGGATAGGCCGGGGAGTAGAAGTGTCTGCACTGTTCACAACCTGGAATTCCCAGCTCTGAAGTGAACTTGCAGGTGCAGCCGCATCAAGGTGCATGTCTACTGTGGCCTGATGACCCCTCTCGGTATCTGGCTGGGCTCCTTGCAGCAGCTGCACTCTCCATTTGCAGCTGGCTTTAAGCTAGAAGGGAGGAGACTGCTGCTGACTCTCCTTGAAGGCCACCTACCTGACAGCCAGGGGGACAGGAGGATGATCTTGGGGCTGGCCGCAGACCTACGATCCTCCTGTCGCAGCCTCCCAAGTACTAGGATTACAGGGGTGCGCCATTGCGCCTGGTGAGGTGCTCACAAACTCTTTGATGCCCCTGCCAGGGAGAGGTGAGGGCTCCACATCTCCTCCCTTGAACATGGGAAATGCTTGGACAGGGTCAGCTCTGAGCAATACCATATAGCGGTAATACCATATAGCTGTCGGAGGCCCAGGCCTTCCCACCTGTTGGATCTGGGTGCAGTCTGGGTGCAGCCTGGGTGTCAAGGGACGCACAGTCCAGCCCTAGGGACTCCCGCAATGGAGCTCACACACAGGCTCTGTGCAGGTGGCACAGGACAGCTAGACACAGACCTCTGAGCACAACGCAGACACAAGCAACTAGGGGAGGCAGACAAGGGAAGAGCCAGCAGCCACGTGGCTGGGCCTTATGCGGGGAGACTAGGATTTAGCTCCAAAGCATCACAGAAGTTAGAACTGGTTAATGGAATTTTTTGACAAAGGATACAACTGCCCTACCCATCATCTGGGGCCCTGGTTAGTCTTGATTTGATAGCATCATAAGAGGATTTTGACTATGAGGAGAGAAAAATAACTCTAGAATTACTCCATCCAATATGGTAGCCCCTAGACTATATGGCTATTTAAATTAATTAAAATTTAAAATTCAGTTCTAAAATGACACTGGCCACTTTTCAAATCCTCAGTAACCACAGATGCATCAGTACCACACTGGACAGTGTGGACACTGACCGCTGCCATGACAGTAGAGAGTTCTGTGTGGTAGTCATTCTCTGGAACCTAGCCAGGCTCTTTGGGGACCTGGAAGACTGGGAGGCTAAATCTCAGTGTGACACTCTGCTTCCTGCTCAGTTAAAAGGCTTGACAGTTTGTAGAGTTGATCTGGAAAACTGTAAAAGCAGCCAGCTCCTAGAGACTATGTCGCTGGTCCTTGAAAGTGTACAGCCAGGACTTTGAGAGCATTGTAGTGGCCATCTCATTCATCCACTGCGTTCAAACTTATCATGGGATTCATTTATCCATTCGGAAAATATTCACAAGACCCTACTTACCAGGTACTGTTGCAGACACCAAGGTCCTGTGGCGAGCAAAATAAACTAGGTCTTTGATCTCATGGATTCGTGTTCTATGTGCTTGATACAGGCAGTAAAAACTCAACCACAAAAGATAACTTCACACCACAGTTAAGTTCTATAAAAAAAATGCATCTTTTAAAAGTGGTAGAATGGGGGAGATTGATACTCAGGTGGCCAGAAAAAGCATCATTTGAGAATAAACTAATCAAACAAAGAATCAATGACTCATTTGTTCCACAAAGACTTACTTGTTACTATCCAGCCACTGCACTAGGTGACAGAGCAAACTTTTATAAATACTATTGAGGCATCATAAAATTTGTTAAGGATTCAGAGGCCCATGGTCACTCCCAGCACAGTGGATTAAAATCTCAAGAATGTGGTACAGGCATTGGTATATTTAAAAGTCACTAGAAGTAATTTTTAGGTATAGCTGGAACAAACAGCTAAAATAAAAAACAAAACAAAAAAACCCTGAATTCTCCCTAGAATGCAATTCACGAGATAACCAGAAACAAGAACAAGCAAAAACTATGATTAAGATTAAATTGGGTTCAGAATGACTGATGTATTGGAAAGGACAGAAAGTAAATTATAAAAGACCATTAGGAAATTGTTAAATTAATTTAGATACTAGTTACAGAGGCCAAAACTAAGTAGTGTCTTTGAAAACAGAGAGATAGTGATGGCGATAGGGATAGCGAAGGAAAGAGAGCGAGATCTTTGATGATGGCAAGTATAAGGCTGTCTCTAGTAACCTTGAAATTTTTGGTTTCCTGTCTGAGAGAAGGTGAGGAAATTTCGAGCTGTAACCAAATGAAAACTATTAGAAGCAAGTTGGGTTCATTTTAAACATTGCAAATCTGTAACTATTTGTTTTTTAATTGTGGATGCACCCTTTTCCTTTTTCTAAAGTTCTGAGACAAGCAAAAGTAATAAAGAAAAACACAAATTCATGCCAGGAAATAAGATAAAAACAATTCCTCATGCCCAATGTAACTTTAAACCTCCCACATTATTCACAATATATATGCCGCAACTGGAATTTCTAAATTAGATCCGCTTTCTTATTACAGTTAAAGATGAAAAAACAAACAAGGTTTTGTCTTATTTAGAATCATTTTTAGTACTTGCAACATGAAAAATATTCTTCCAAAAAAAAGTCATTCAATATCAAAGTCCAATAAAACAGTAAACTGGACTTAATGTATTCATATATTAGCTTGACCTAAGTCTGGGAATTGGGCCAGACTTTTCAAATTATACTATCATTATTTACAAAAAAAGAAAAATGTTAACTAACATTATTAAATAAAGCACATATACACATGTATTACAGGAAACAAAATAAATGTTAATGTTAACAAATGTTGAAGATGTGTATATATACACACTGTACAAATATAATATGCTCCTGAGCTTGGAAATGGTATTGGAAATGGTAGCTATGCCAGGGGAAAATTTATACAAACTCCTTGGCTGTAGGCTACACGTTTATTGTGTTATACAAATACACAAAAATGCTACTTCCCCAGTCGCCTAAAACAAAATCGAAATTGCACATTTTGCATTTAAAGTTTTTCTCGCTGCTCCATTTCTTGGTGAATGGCACATAATGAAATTTAGGTGTTGGCAAAAAACAAATGTAGTATAAACAGTACCTTCGTCTCCTGCGAAATACAAACTTCTTTTATATATTTACGGAAAAAATGACATGCATTCAGAAAGTCAGCTTTGTGTTCAAGACTGACCTCTTCCTAAGTCCTATTTCCTTTGCTGCAGTGTGTAGTGAAGGGGCGATACTTTGGTATTTTGTTGGCATTCCTTATTAAGGCAAATTGTCTCTTCTGCTTAAAGTGATTTCCCTGATCAGACTAGACATTTGGGTCACCTATCGAGACAAACATCCCACTTTTCTCTCTGCGTCCCCTGTTCCAGGGTGCCCTGAATTTCTTAGATGAACATCTTGGTGTGGGGTCCTGAGTTCTCTAGTAACTTCGCAGCATAAAATGTGGGCTGGAAGGTGGATGAGCCCAGACATGACACGTAGGAGGTTATGGTGGCAGAGAGGCAGGATTAGGACATATTGCCCCGGGGAAGAAATAGTTTGGGGCTGGAGCCATGTGCTGCCCCCGCCATGTTCTCAAATACTAGAGAAAGCGGGAGGAGCGTGCAATAGCACAGTCAACGTCTGACTGCAGACAAATGTACCACGGCGTGCTGAGACTCGCCTTCTGTAAGGGCCCAAGAAAGGGAAATGCACCTCCCTGCAGGAATTCCAACACTGTCACCCTGAGCAGTAATCCGATATTCCCCCTCAGAAATCGAGAGGTCTTAAGTAAGAAGCCATTGTTCTGCCCAGAAAGCAAATATAAATGCCAACAGTCAACAACAACAAAAAAACCTGTGAAAAGACACAATTAAAACCAAAACTTAACTATATAGATACATACATCTATCTGTAGTTTTTGACTTTTGAAGTCCATAGACATTTTGCCTTGAGAAAAGAATAAGAAACATGAAAATGTTAAAGAAAAACATAAGGAATGCTTTTTTTCTTTAAAGGAACACATTTAAGAAATATGACTACTTTATTTTACCAACTCCAAAGCCACATATGAGAAAATTATCAAAGATTGGAAGTTAGTTTGGGTGTGAAGAAAGCATGGTTATTATTATTATTGTTGTTGTTTTGGCAATGTTTCTTGCTAGTCAGCTAACAGGTTGGTAGTAGACCTGATCTTTATGGGAAAGTTGGCATTCTTTTGTTTTAAGGGTATTTGTGGGGGGGGGTTACTGGGGATTGGACCCAGGGGTGTTCTACCTCTGAGCTACACCCTCAGCCCTATTTTTAATTTATTTAATTTTTTTGAAACCATGTCTCACTTGATTGCTGAGAGTCTTGTTATATTGCTGAGGCTATCCCTGAACCTGCAATCCTCCTGTCTCAGCCTCCTAAGTACTGGGATTACAGGCATACACCACCATACCTGCTTAAAGGAATGTCTTAACTAAATTTTCTAATTATATATCATAAAGGACCGAGTCATGCTTCCTCAGGAAACTGTCTCCCTGGGGCCCTTTGTGTCCCCCCTGATTTCTCAGCAGCCCGGTCACCTCGTCCTCCAGGTCAAAGTTGTCCTTTATCTACAGCCTCCTCCTGCTGCCTTCATCATTTCTAAATGTTTATTAATATTGAGTTCTGCTTTTTAAGATTTGAATGCTGTAATAAGTTCAAATATTATCTTATTCTCTGAAAATAATTATTGATACATAGCATGTTAAATGTTTGTCTAGATTTATGCAGTAAGTGGGTAGTTCTATCTGTGCCTCTGTGGATTATTTAATATCAGTGTACATAGATGCACTTACTCCTTTTAATGTGTAAATAGTATTTCAGTGTATGAATTAGTCACCCTTAAGTGGTTACTTAATTGATTTATTTACATTGGCCCCCAAGATGAACAATGCCTTAGTGAGTTTTCACTCTTACTCTACTTACTGATCCATGTATCTATACCCCGGTCTCGATCCCACCCACAAATAACCTGCATAGTCTCCGTGTGTGTGTGTGTGTGTGTGTGTGTGTGTGTGTGTGTGTGTGGTGCTGGGGATTGAACCCAGAGGCATTCTACCTCCAAGCTACACCCTGATCCTGTTTTATTTTTTTGTTTGGAACCAGAGTCTCACTAAGATGATGCGAGCCTCACTGAGTTGCTGAGGCTGATTTCCAACCTGCAATCCTCCTGTCTCAGCCTCCCAAGTACCAGAATTACAGGCGTGTGCCACCAAGTCTGGCCTGCATATTTTCTTTTCATGAGAATCTACACTGTAGACTCTATGTGAAAATTTGATAAATAGCTTTTTTCTTCAATGCAATATGTCTCTTAAACTCACACCCATAATAATTGTGCCCAGAAATAAGCCAGCCAAATGTGTAGAAATAAATTCCATTTGTGTATAAATATCTAAGATAGAAAAAATATTCATATAACATTTAAAGCTAGCTAAGGATTCATTAAAATTTTTTTCACACATCTCTTCAAATATGGTTTAAAGAGAGTCTAGACGGCCGGGTGTGGTGGCGCACGCTTGTAATCCCAGTATTTTGGGAGGCGGAGACCAGAGGATCCGGGTTCGCGGCCAGCCTCAGCTCTCTCGCTCTCTCTCTCCCTGTCTCTCTCTCT